>BCGR01000001.1:2566843-2699176 GCA_001599375.1 Phoma herbarum
AATCTGAAGCTGCTTGGAGCGCATTCCCGTACAAACCACCCTGCGCACTAACGTTCGCGCCCTTATCCAACAGCAGCTCTATAAGTTTTTTGTAGCCACGGGCTGTAGCTGCTTGAAGCACATTCCCGTAGTATCCACCCTGCGCATTGACGTTCGCGCCCTTATCCAACAGCAGCTCCACAACTCCCTTATGGCCAGACACTGAAGCTATATGGAGCGCGTTGCCGTAAAACCCGCCTTCAATGTCGATGTCAGCGCCACCGTCAAGAAAGATTTGGATCATTGCCTTATTCCCTTCTTCTGCTGCCACATACAACGCAGTTTCGCCTGCTTGATTCTTACTGTTGGCCAAGTAGGGATCGGCAGAAACAAGTAGCCTTACTATTCTCTCCGAGCCACTCTTGAAAGCCTTCCACAGTAGAGCTGTGGATTCTTCCGCATCGATTCCGAACTGCCCCGACCTAAGTAGAACCGCAAGCACGCCATCATGGCCTAGATCTGCCGCGTTCATGAGAAGGGTTTTCGATTTTGAGTAGACGAAGTCGCGTTTCGAAGCTCTTTGAGATGAGTTGCCTTGAATGGTGTGATCCTCCACTGCGACGCCAGGGACAGTGTCGGCTTGCTGTATCTCGAGGGATCTCATGAGAAGATTCACTATCTTCTCGTTGCCCATAGCAGCAGCGGCGAACAGAGGACAACCATAACGCTCAGCCTCCACATTTATACATTGATTGGCCGAGTTGAGGACTTTAGCGAGGCTCACCAAGTCCAATTCAGCCAATATATACAAAAGGCTGACCTTCGATGTGTGTCTACGCACCTTGTGTTTCTCCAATAAATTATCAAGCTTTACCCATTCGGAGATCGAAAAGCTGGCAAGGAATCCTTTTTGAGAGACACCACTGCCTTCGGCCTGGTCGGCGTGATGCAGCACATTGCGAACAGCGTAGTCTAAGCAAGGGAAGAGTCGCGTTACAGCCTTGCGGAGGTGGGCCGTCTTTTCTGCGGAAAGGTCTTGGAGATGGTCGGGTATCTCTGCGGAAGAAGTGGCGACAAGGTTGATGTAATCATGGCAGCACTGCTTGAGTCGTTCGTGGCTTTGACCCTGGAAGTTTTCCTTGAACTCGGGCCAGATTTTGCTCAGACCGTTCTCTTTCAGTAAGAAGTCTCTCACTGATTCGTGTATGAACTGGATTCTTGAATTCTTGACAGCGGTGGCCTCAGTCAGGCCTTTGGAAGAGTTGAGAATATACCTTCTCATGTCCTCAATGGTAACATCCTCGGGATCCCAGTCTGAAATTACATCAGGATCGGCGCTCGAGAGAAGGACATGGTACAGCTCTTCAGAACTGAGCGGCCTTCTTGCGAAGAGTACCCACTGAATGCACAACACTAGCAGCTCCTTGTTGTGCGAATCCCGCGTAAGGATGTCGCGGAACAGTTCGTGTAGGTCGCCGGGGATCTCTTGCAATTTCTTTCGAAGTGCATGCACCTGCCCACGATCGAATTCTTTGTTTAGGATGTCCACAACAAGGACAACCCACATGAAGACTCCTGAGGCCTTCTCCTGTAGCTCGCTTCGTATTCGTTGTGCGGCCTTGCTCTTTCCAATCTTGAGCTCGGTTCCGATGTAGTTCGTGATATCTTGAGCGTGTCCCTCGTGTCCCTCTAGCACTAGTTCTAATCCGTTACGGATTGTGACGTGCGGATAGTGTCTGCTCGAGAAGCAGACCTTGAAGTGAAGGTCATTGGAAACAGCTATATCAGAGATGCGCTCGAGAAACTGGATCATCTTCCGGACCTGACCCTCCTCGCATTCGTCAAGGGCGTCGATGAAGCATACTACAGAAGACTGTCCAAGTGATTGTATAGCTTGCTCCAACAGCGTCTCAAGCATTTCTACACTCCACTGTTGATCCGCGCTAATGGGCGATTTTGAAAAGTCACTTGAGCTGAAGATGCTGTGTGACTCTGGTATCGCTTCAAGAAGCTGCAAAAGTAGCGAGCGGTATGTCCCAATGGTAGATTTTTCAAGATCTTCGCCGCGTGCGTTAAAGAAGAAGGTGAGCACAGTACAATCCCTCATCGTCTTACGGACGTTGACTGTCGCGAACTTCATCAAAGTAGACTTGCCTGCTCCAGCTTTGCCTTTGATCCACAAGAAGCCGTGGTGCTCGTCTAACTTACTTGCATCAAGCCAGTCGACATACTGTGAGCATTTCAGAAGCCATTTGCATGTCTTGGCATGTCCGGGTTTGATAGTCATCTGGCGAGCATCAATCTGATCAAATCTGAGTGAATCCATGAAGGTACTTTTCTGCTCGTCATTGATTGGGGGCTGAATTTTCTGTTGATGGTGGATGTGTACTGTTTCCTCAGAATTAGCTTACATCCTCAGCTACAAGTAAGATCCAACGCACGCGTAACAGCCAGCTGTCTGGCGCAGTCAGTGGACTTTCCATTGGGAGCGCCGTCAGGGGGAAACCAGTTGGTCTCTACGATGCGTTCTTCTGCGCTAACGACGCCATCATGTCTGCTGCGCTTGGTATGAATGCGCTCAGGAGACGCAGGTTCAAAATGGCGCTCTGTTACGACGTTAGTATACAGGCACGACGGACCGTGACGTATTTATTGTACTCACTGGTTCCATTGCGCATGGCGTCCTCCACCCTTCGAGTCGCTATCACATTTGCCGCAGGGATCGTCGTCAGCAGTTCCTTTGCATACGCAGCCGCTGTTCCTGCTGCGTACGACTGCCACTGCTTATTCTTGTGCGAATCAGCGTAATCGCAGATGCCGCGGATGACGAGGCATGGATAAGTGTCCATCAGGCCTGCTGCTTCCATCTCGAAGCAGAGCACACCATCAAGCTCCGCGCTAATTTCATTCCTTTTGGTACCATTCTTGATTACTTGATTGCCTGATGCAATTGTCCCGTAATGTACCGTCACCTCTGCTCCACTCTCACGCTGTGGTCGTGGCTGCTGTCTATCGACGCTGCACTGGTCGCACGTAGGGCCTGGCTGGTGAACGTACCCGGTTTCAAAGAGAACATCGGACCCTGCCTTAGGACGTTGGAAAGCAGGAATGCGCCGAATACTGGACAAATGATCGGACATCGTGGCTTTGCCAAGCATTTCGTTTGCCCGTACAGCATTCACAGCGCTGAGCAGTATCTGAGGCGGGGCATTCAGCGATCCGATCCGCCTGAACCCATGCGGCATTGATTTGCCCAAGTCATATTGTACCACGCCGCCAAAGGTCGTCGCTGGATGGCTGACCACTACGTCTCCGAGTCGAATATCTGCTTCTGGGCTTGGAACGCCTCCACCGATCCCCACCATGAGTCCAAATCGGATGCCCTTGAACGTCGCTTGCATCTGCGTCGCGACAGCCGTTGCTGGATTGTTTCCGATGCGGCCTGCTGGGAGGCACACGATCACGACATTGTGGCCCGCCATCGACCCCATGCAGTACACGTTGTTATCATTATCGCCGACAACTCCATGCTCCTCGTCGAGCATCGCCTTGGCCGCTGCCAGCTCGACAGGCAGGGCGCAAACCCATCCTACGGCGTAGTCTTCACGAGGGAGTTGACGTGTCATTCGTAGCGTTTACGGGGGAAATGACGGAGGAAGGACTGTCAGTCATACAAGCTGACTCGCATGGGGCGTGGACAAGGAAGTCTGGCGAGCTTGACGCCGCTCGGCCATACGACAGGCGGCTGTTGGGAGTGAGCGCGCCTGGAGGTGATGTGGTGTTATGACCCAGGCTGCTGTCGACGAATGTCACCGCTCAGCCTCAGCCTCGTCGCGTCGCCCGCGCGCAGCACCTAGCCGCCTGCCTGGGGCAACAACTGAATGAGTATCAGGGGTGCGCGGCTGGTGCTGTGGGGCGCAGCCGTAAGCGCTAGCGTAGACTTGGGCGGCCCCGGCCCGTGGTTTGGCAGCGCGAGCGGGCCATCTGAGAACCCCGAAGCTAAGCTAAGCGAACTTCAGGCGGCCGATGTACTGGCTGCGCTTATGTTTTGAGTGTCGTTTGTAGGAGTCTGATCACAGTTTCAATCTTCTTGTTGTTTCTGAGCATTACAAACGGGAGAACTGAGATTTGATGGTTACAACCTTTGAGACCATCTCGAAACTCTCGATGATCGTCTACACTATGCATTGTTGTATGCACCAATTCGGTGCGCCAGATGATGCATTACTTTTGTTCAGCAATGTCGTACTGACAGTCAAGTATTTGTCCGTCAGTGAATTTCGTGCGTCGCAAACCGCATCGCCAAGCATAGAGGTGTCGTTTATGGCGTAGCGTTGATCGAGCTTATTTGCTTGTTAGCCTTGTATAGCCTGATGCTAGCACATGTCGTCAAGAAGTTCTCAGGACATTTAATCGCCGCAAGTTGACTGTCCACTTGGCGAAAGCGCACAGATGAGTTCTTGAAAATCGGCGTTACACAGCGAACATAACACTACAGACTGCGTAAGGCACAGAAATATCTGTTCGGAAAAAACCCCATTCTATTTCGATCAGGATCGGAGATTCTCCTATATGGTCAGAAACGTCGCTTCCTATAGCAGCTTGCATACATATGTCCTGTTTGACGATCTTGTTTCAACTTGTCAGTGCTAGCCATATGTTCAAAGATGTCCATAGGGCCTTACATCTCACGCAGCGGATAGGAAAGCTGCAGCTTGATACTGTATGTCCATGATAGAGGCCTAAAAATGTTATCTTATGACACTGTTGAGTATCAAATGGAGGAACCTTACATCTGCCACAACGCTTCGAGCAATCGTTTTCCCAGTGACTTTGCATTCCGCAATTGAAGCAGCCACCACGTTCCTTTCGTGAATCTATGAAGTCTTCCCATTCTGACTCGACATTGCGTTCTGACTGAGTTGCTTCCGTCACTCCGAGCTGCGAAGTAGACCGAAGAATCTGATTCATATCTTTTCGTGGATCATGGATCTCTTTGACTAGTCGATTAAAAGCATTTTCTCGGCCTTCTCCATATATGAGCGGGATGAAGACCCCAAAAATGCCCAGAAGCGAGTATACCATATCCTCTTCCTGTTTCGTTGCCCTCCTTATTGTCCAAGACATCCGCTCTCGTACCCCGAATCGGGCTAGAGGACGTCCTTGTAGAGCTTCCATAGGAATGCCGGTGATGTTGTGGATTTCCTGTCTAAGAGAATTTCTGCTTCCAAGTCGCTTTCCCTCTATAGAGAAGAATTCGACTGATATCGGTGCAAGAAGTTCTTGAAGGGTCCACCCCCGTGTAAACCATTTGCTGTTGCGAAAGGCGTGGTTCCACGGTCGACTCGGTAGCAGATCGGACCAATTTTGGTTTCCGACCGATACGTCGGACAAGTATGCGTAGCACCTGGTCGCTTTGTGATACCACTTGAACATCGAGTTGATTGCCTCGTTGAGTTCTGTGTTGTTCGTCTTATCAATACAGCAAGTATCCACCCAAAAGAATCGGAGACCGTCCTTGGCTGCCTGCTCAGCACAAAATGTAATCTTTCGGAACCCTGGTTTGCTCGTGCCCGTGCCTTTGGATAGATCGTCAAAGGTTACTTCTTCGTAGTCGTGCCCCCAGGTATGCGAGAGGATCGCATATCTCGGAATGTCATTCCCGGTGAAATTGACGAGGATGAAGTCGTTTTTTGCATGGATCTCAAGGAGACGCATATCGATAATGTTTGGATTGTGCTGTTGTCAAAAGGTAGTGAAGGAAACGCCAAAGTAATGAGTGCACAAACTACAGGCCTGACGGACAAACTAGCTGCCCGCCGTCTAAAAAGGGCTGTGACATTGGGAGGCGCCATGCCTTAGGCAGTAGCCACAAGGCTGAGCTGCAAGTCTACGTGGTCGCGCATATGCCTTATCCGCGACACCCGGTGATCCTCAAAGATCGTGTCTGGGCAAAACCCGTAGAACACAGTGCAAACTTTGACTGTGAAACCTGAGAAACTTAGTTCCACGCGGACAATCGAACACAATGTGAATCGTGGATCAGGCTTTGTAGTTGCAACAAGATCACAATCTATGGAAGATGTGATTTCCTGTGAGAGGCATAAAGCTGGGGACTCTGCGCCGATCAAATGGAGTAAGCTTTCTTTCACCGGTCGAGTTGATTCTTGCACGGGCCTTTGAGCTGTGCCTCATGCATGCAGAAGCAATGCAACATGATTTGTCAAAGCTTCAAATCACGTGAGCGGAACGACCCAGTAGTAAGACTCAGGGAACGGCGCCTTACATCTAGCGAACGGTCAGAGAACTCGCTTATTTCAATAAAATGGACTGCATGTGATCATTAGTGAGAGTTGGAATCAACTTTAGCATCTTGAGATACGTCATTCGTGTTGTAGCTACTTATGACGTTGTCGGAAAGAGGTTGGATCTTTGAACGATGTTAGCGAGTCCATATGGCCTTGACACCAAGAAACATTGGGCATCAGTTCAATCCTGGAATTGGACTCCACGATTCCAAATTCACTGCTGGATGTCATATGCACAACATTGAATGTCAGAGTGACATCTTATACGGACTCTACATTAGCAGAGGTCTGCTTTGAGTTGCTCTTCATCGCTTTCAATATCCTCCTCGGCAACCAAAAACTCCCATTCTGAACCCGCGCTACGCTTGTCCAATTGAGCGGCTTGCTTGCTTACGCTCTCTTCTCTCTTCGCACCTTGCAAAACATAAGCGCAGTCCAGCAAAGACAAATCAGCTGCTGCAGAGATTCCGGAAATCCTTTCCACAGTGGATTCTCGCAACTGTTGCTCTTCTCGCCCTAAAGCCTCTCTCTGCTTCCGTATTGCTAAATACGCACGATTTACCTCTTGCTGCATAGCCTCAGTGTCGCATTTTGTCCGTGAGATTGTTTCGGTTAGGCAGGTATGGAGGACTTGCAGTTTGGAGGTACAGCTGTTATCGCGTAGAATCTTCGCCAGTGTGAGCGCCGCATCGACCATTTCCAAGACTTTACCAGGTTCGAGGGAGAGACGATGAACCGCTGAATGGCGCAGATGGGCTAGTAGTGGCCGTACTGTTCTGAGCATAGCACGCCCTGATATGTCTATACAGTCTTCTGGTACAGTTTCCAAACGTTTGACCATGACATCAAGCCACTTCGTAAGCTCCACAGCAGCTGCACAAGTCCAAACGTTCTCAACAAGCATAGCAGGCAGCCATTTCTGTGTGAAGTTGAAGCATGATTCTTCGAGCATCTGTTGAATCATTGCCAGAACATGGTGTTGGTACTCATATGAGAACCTCGGAGGATCAGCGTTGAGCGGGAACGAAATTTGATCCTTGAGAGTTGTGACTACATGCATCAGTCAGAAGGTCTCACCTAAAATATGAAAGTAAGCAACGTACTTTGTAGCCTGGCTTGGGGTAAGATATTGTTTTCGAAATCTTCAAGCTTGATAAGATGCGATGGCTCGCTCCCCGGAAGCTTTTCGTTGCCTTCAGGTATCTTCACCCAAAGCTCCGGGAATTCTTTTCTTGCTTGCTCTTCTAGCTCAAAAATTTGACGTTCGAGTAGAGTCCTTAGAATGAAAATTGTTTTGCGCTTATGACATCGTATGGCCGAAGGCTTGGATGTTGAAGACGCTTGAATGGCACCAAGTATGTCCTTTTTCGTTCGCACAAGGGCATTCTTGCCACTGAACAATTCGCGATATCTCAAGTAAACGTGTTGTCGCTCTATCCTAGTCGGAGACTTCATTAAGGGCCGATTCGACAAGAGCAGCGAATGGCTGCAGATGCAACGAAGATACTTTGGACGCTTAGAGTTGCGCTTCGAAAGTAGGCAGCAGTCACGCCCCACCGATCCGTGCTGACGACCTCGGGCGGCACGAAACGCAAGTAGCTGCACTCTGCCCCACCAGTGCATGCTGCCCCCCAACACTCATGTCAACCTCGCTCTTGTTGCGCATGGATCAGCATCTTTGTGGCTGAACCTGTGATATCTTATTTGCCAGTTATGATTGTCATAGAGAAGCCAGAGTGTCTCAAAAGAGGCCACACTGGGTTTTCAGACTTCATGACCAACGATGAAGACAATCAGATAGGAAAGATCCGCGGTGAAAGTCTATCACATTGCTGCGGCCGAGGAGCGCTGTTGCGGTCAGGGCATCATCTTAATGGTCATGTCCAACAGCTAAGCCCCTGCGACACGGATGCAAATGTACGTTGGCCAGATCGTACATCCACATGATACTGTGCACGTTGTTGCAGGTAATGTCGACGATGTTGACCAAATTAACATTGCTTTCCGCTCATAGCGTGGCTAGTTCTGTGGAGGCCCCGCTTTTACGGGCGGGCCGCTGCCGTCAACACCATCAGATTCAGTACGCCCATTGACGTCACGGACTGATCGGACTTGTCTTGTTTAGAAATGTGTGCTTCATCTGATCTGCCATGTGCGCAACTTTCTCTGACCGTATGCAGTCACCGTATTTGGTTTAAGCGCCTGCGAGCCAGTGAACTCAATGGACGACCTCGACTCGCCTGCTGCTACCGTCGCGCCCCGATGTCTTCTACCATTGAACGCACGCGCAACAACTCTATCCTGGAATTAGGTGGAAAGCGATATCTATAAGACACCGATACGTCTCGCCCGCTGAAGCACAAGCATATCGACATCGAGCACCGCCCCGCATCAACGCGCCCGTCTGGCCAATCTCAGCAGCTCCTCACAGCACAGCCGCATCGCGCAGCAACCGCTAGACCCATCGCAAGGCGTATTTTGGCCACATAACTCCGAGACGATGCCGTGCACTGCACCAGATACGATGAGTCTGTCCGTGAAATCGAAGCGGCCGTCTCTGTCCACCAATATTGCAACGACCAGATCGACCAGGCAAAAATCGTTCGTCGCTCGCGACGTAGCAACAAGTTTACGGGACGCAGACTTTGAGAAGGGGGTATTGCTGCTGTCAGTATTGCTCAGCGCTTACACCGCTGTCAATGGCACATCTCTACCCAAAATGAAATCGAAGAATGAGGGACCCGCGCCGTACTGCCGCGAGGAAGCAATATCACGTGGTAGCTCACGAACTACGCCGCACGATACCTAGGCGCTCACAGCCTTGTGCAATAATCTCATGCCTCCACATCTCTTCCATTACCATCGCCTCGAGCATCGTAGACTTTACGATCCGATATACACCCATGGCGCCTTCAGCAATCACAGAGGATTATTACATGATTCTAGGAGTGAATCCGAGCGCCGGATTGGAGCTCATCAAGAAGTCGTACAGGGCTCTAGCGCTGAGGCTCCACCCGGACCGCAACCCCGAGCCGGGTGCTACCGAAGCTTTCCAACGGGTACGTCAAAGCAGGGTCCAGGTGGATCATATGGTGGATCGTGGTGCCACTGCTGACTCGCAGAAGCTCGCACGAGCCTACGAGACCTTGAACAACGAAAGCGAACGGCGCAAATACGACCTCATCTACCTGTCTCTCAAAGGAAAAATCGCTTCATCTCAACAGACGCAAGAGCCGAACAAAGCCTCCGTACCCGAATCGACAGCAAGCGAGACTGCACAAATTGCCGCGCTGCACAAGTCAAAGCAGGAGCGGGTGACACGATGGCGGACAAGCAAGATGGTCTTCGATACATCTATCTCGGAAGTCGAGAGGGTTATCAGAAAACTAGAACAAGAGATCAAGGGGCTCGTTAGCATCTCAGCTGCTGAGGCGGCAGAAGAAGCGCAAAAGAACAGCTGGAGTACGTGGCTACTCTCACCCATTTACAGGAAGGTAGAAGACAGCGATGAAGTAAAGGCCCAAAAAGACAGAGCCAGACAAGAGAGGAGGATCGAAAGAGATATGAAGGAGCGGCGGGTAGAGGGAAAGAGAGTAGATCTGAGGGCCACGAAAGCTGCGATGGAAATAGCGAATATGGAAATTGATGCAGCCAACATGAGGGACGACACGAAGATACAAGAGCTCCAGAACACGATTTGGAGAAAGGAGGCTTGGCACAGGCAACAAAGGGAGAACGCAGAGAGAGAAAAAAGGGCTCGAGAAATGAGGCAGCAGCAGGAGCAGCAGCAGAAGAGGGCTCAAGAAGTCGCAGAAGCGAGGAGACGACACCAAGCAGCGGAGCTTCTAGCGAGACAGCGACGAGAAGAGGAGGAAGCTCGAAAGCGGCAACAAGTTGTCGAAGAGTTCATAAAGCGGCGAGAAGAGCTTCGGAGATCACAAAAGCATTCCACATTCACCAGCTCGATCAACGAGGAAGCCCGTCAGAATGGCTCAGCAAACTGCATACACGACGTTTGGTGGCCAAAAGTCCAAGGTTGTGCGGCATGCCCCAAATGTTATGATAGCTGGACATATTTGCTGCAGTGTCCTGGCTGCGACATGAAAGCTTGTCCAAAATGCCAAGCGGCAGTGCGACCGAGGCATTCGCGTAACACGGCGAGAACGTATCGAAGAGCACATCCATCAATGAGGGCATCAAGCCCTGATTATGGTAATGATGACTGCTACTGGTGAAGTTAGTCGGTCAGGGACGAAATTGATTTCGTACGGACACTGTTGCTCCTTGCGACCGACATGTCAGCTCGGAAGGTCTCCCTTATTGCAGATATGACGAATGGCAAAAGGTTTGTCCTTGTAATTGACGAAGTTGATTTGCTTGGGGGTACTACTCTGTATGAGGCCAGCTGTCGTCTTCAGTCGCTCTGTGACTACTCAGGTAGACTGTTTTGTGGTCTTTTGGCTGTCCTTCTGATGGGTGCTCCCTACCAGTTGGCGGTGCTGTACATGGCGAATTTTTGATTTTGTTTTTCATAATTAGGTTCGACTGAATCCTTTGAACTACTCTCAGAAAGATTTAAATAGTTACAAGCCATTCAACCACGAATGTTTGGCAGAAGTCAAGGGGAGATGCTTTGTGAAGTCTTCTGCCCGCTCAGCAAGGTTGAACTGAAGCTTCGATGCCAGGCTCAAATCGAATAATTGAATACTGTGAACATGATTAGAGACGATTATATTAGCCAAGATGCATTTCTTGGTTCTGAAACTTACGTTAAGCGATGAAAGCTCTGGCCTGGACGGTGGGCGTAGCCTCAGCGATAGCTGATTCGATAGAACTGCCGTCGGTACCCTCAGCTGCGGTGGAGTTTCCGGCGATGCCCTGAGGAGCGGCCATACGCCAGGCGCAGGGCCGCTCCTCGTACAGAAGCCAAGAACAGGTGAGCAGACCGCAGCTCTCGGTCTCACTGTAGGTCTCGCGCATGCAGCGTTGGCCCTGGCCCTCAAACTTAAACGACAGTCGGGCGTTCTTCCAGTCTACGCATAGCCACTCCATGTAGGGTACGCCTGGTCTCGTTTGGCAGCCGTCCCTCCACAGGATCGAGGTTGCACCGAAATCAGTATTCCAATCACCCCTTCCCGTACACCCGGTGGCAAAACATCTTTTTTCTACTCCCCACCAGTCTGACATCGCTGTAGGCATGAGGCTTAGACCAGCGGTCGACGCAAGGGTTAAGGCGGTAGTGAAGCGCATGATGCTAAGAGAGCAGAAGTTTTGTTAGCTGTGTCACTGAGGTCTGGTGAACGAGTTCAGATTAATCGCAACTTACAATGTTAGTCTCTTGAAGCTCAGAGTCGGTCGTAGCTAGGTATAAGGAAGAGGACAGAGGGACTTGCTTGATACAAGAGATCGCAGATGTAGATGATATGTACGTAGAGAAGCGAAGGTATCCAGCCTTTATGTACTTTCTTGAGACTAATCCCGGACCATCTTGCCACCCACTCCTTCCTTAAGAGGATCATAAGCTGGAAAATTATCGCGTTCTGGACGCCTTAGTAGCTGTATCCTCGCCCTTGGCACGGTGACTACGCTTCTGCTTTGTCCAGTGGGTGAAAGACAAGACATGGCTGATATTCGATAGTATTCTGGAAGAAGTAAGCGTGAGGGTAACGTGTGTCTCGTTCCGTTGTATCACCACTGGTGAGAATGTTAGGCAAACAGCTCTCGTCGATTTGTAGACTTGCAGCTATTACGCCGGCTTGGCGGCTCCTGATTAGTGACAATACTTGTTGTACGAGGACATTTGAGGCAAGACCAACGGATTTACATGTCCCATTCGAACTCGTCGCTGCCTGCAACTACTCAAGATTGTGCTCGTAAGCTCACGAGTGAATATAGTGGTCACAGCAGCGTTCAGGGCCATGAGCAAGGCCCGCTCTACAGTAAGGAAGCGACGGGCGAAGAGAGCAGTTGACCTTCCAGCAACCTGCGGACACTCAGAGCTGTGTCAGTAACGTAATGTCGAAGATAGAATAGCGGCCAGTTTCATTTAGGGCTGAGTAAGATAAGCCGATGGCTCCACAATTTCCTTTCTTGCAATTTCGTACCTCGCTCTCTCGTTGTCTCGCTTTTCGTCTTTTCGTCACTTCCCAACATGCAAACCTCAGTGTGTATTCCGAAAAGGTGCCACATTGCAAACCCAAAATGGGGTGTCTTTTTTGCAAAGACAACGTGTCAAAGTGAGCCTCAAAGAAGCCGAGTGCCACTGGTTTCTGACCACATTGTAGTGCAACGAGGCGCGATCAGTGTGTCGAAATTGCGAGACGCATTCCCTAGGTTGTAGCTCAAAGCTGAATCCGCGGTGTCTCGGTGATCCAGCCTTAGTGGCATCTGAATACGCGTTTGCCGATTTCAAGTTTCTGCATCATTGGAGCAACTGCGCAATCTCTTACACCGGACCAAAGCTTGCAACGGGCTATGCGAAAGGTGAGTTCTTTCTGAAATATCAACCACAAATGACTCATGCGAGTTGTGTACATCCGCCGCCGCTGCATCGCCTTTGTCTGCTAGGCACGCATTGCTGGCCTTATATTTCCTCCCCATGGCCTTCCTGCGCCACATCAAAACTGAGAATTACAAGCCCGAGGTTACAGAACACGAGAGGTTTGATTTGCCCCTCTTTGAAGTGGCTCTGACAACTGGAACTGGAAGCACATATCATGGCTTTTACACATGCGGTCATCTAGTCACAGAATGCGTCTTTCTGCGTCTTTTCTCCGACCACAGACACAGCACCCGAGTTTTCCAGCCTTCTTCGAGGCGTCTTCCGCTACAAGGCCATGCTAATGCGTGATCGTCAAGCGGGGCCCTAGGTTTCAACCTCGAAAAGTCACTTGATGCTGATCCCAAGTTTGTTATGTACACAGAAAACCCTCATCTTGCACGTCTACTGTGTATGTTGATCGTACGCGATGCCAATGATATCAATACCTGTTGCAGAACTCTCAATAATCTTCGAACGCTCTTGGCCATGGCTTCAATCTCGCATCAGATAATATCTATGGATGCACCTGCCTTCTCACAGCTATTGCGTGTTTCTGGGCGATATTTCGAACTCTTCAAGAAGAAGACAACCGAGGCTCTGCTGGGTCTGGAGCACTATTTGGTCACAATGGAAACGGTGGAATCATTCTGGTTTATGCGTGAGAGTGCTGTTAATATTTGGAGGCAACGTAGCAGAGCCTTGAACTGCGCTTGTAACACTGTATAGACTGGCCCTTTATAATTGTGGGTATGAGCAATCGAGAGACCACTCGTTGGTCACGATATTGTGACGGTCGCGCTTGTGATAAATGAAATGGACAAGAGATATCGATTAGTTGCATGGAGCCGAGATCACCGGACCCGCAATTCATTACATTCTAAGTTTTTCGTATTTTGGTTAGGCAAGAATAGAAATGAAGTTTGCACTTAGATGATGGTATCGGAAGAGTCTGGTTGACCACTTTGATGACAATGGCTCAGAATGGAGTGCACTATGGGATGAGCGTCCGTCTTTTCGGCATGACCTTCTCTTCTGGCTATCGGTGGCCCGACAGTCGGGCAAAGGTACGCGCAGTTGTCTCAGCTCCAGTAATATTGTCTTAATGACATTGGAGAGAAACGGAGCAGAGGAGCCGCTCCTACAGATACTGTGCATCATGGTGCCAAGCCGCGCAACCCAACGAACCTGACTACCTGAGCCTTGTACAACTGTGCAGCACCTACCTGGCCACATCGCCTCTCAACCGTCTTTCACGCGACGCGCGCCTGAGTATTGCACCTCCTTCGCGCAGGTGTCGACGCCAGAGCGAGGCTGAGTCGCCGAGTGCTGCACGCCAGAGACCTCGAGAAGCCCCATATATCGTCAACCTGGTCTGGCAACGAGGGGAAGAAATGGTGGCAGGATGGCGGCGGCAATGCTTGAATCGCTCGCGATACCGGTGTCAGCCTGGGTGTCAGTCTGTGCGGCTGCGCGAGGAAGCCTGGTACGGTTTGCCAGCGCGAGGCAGCGACGAGCGCGATCAGCAAGATAAGCACTCAGGCTAGAGAGGTCGCGAGTAGTCGAAGTGACATATGACCGGCCGTAACGTGCGATGGTGGCGATGTCAATTCATTGCTGACAAGTACGAGTGTTGCTTGCGATGTTGCGTTCCCGGAGGGCTTTGGGCGCAAGCGGGCCGCTGCCGCACTGGGTCGCGCTAGCGCTCACGCTGAAGGGCAGTGCCTACGCATCAACGCATTGGATGACTTGCTCGCTGTCCACCAATGCTTCTGCAGCGCGCTCTGGCCGACATTCGATCTTGCAGGACGATCCGATTGCCTGCGTGCATGTAACGCGGTCCTGCGCCCAACCAACCGGAACAGGCCGCATAGCAGCGCATCATTGGCTCGGTACTCGCGCCATGCACCGGCCAAGGTCGTGTGCTTGTAGGACGCAGCTCAGTGACGTGGCTCAAGGCAAGTTTGCCTGCTTCTAACCAGACTGGGCGATGCACACGCCTACTTGCTCCGGTGAAGGTGAATGGTAAGCAGCGGGTTCCACCTCACTTATATGGGCGGGTGCTGTCTACACGATGGGCAGCGACTGTAGAAGGTGGCCCCTCGAACGCCATCGAAAAGCCACTGTGCTTCTTGTCGACTTTTTTGTCCAGCACTTCTACTCACGACAGGCTCTCCTCGAGGATCCTAGTCCCGTATCAGCAAAGTTAGCGAGACTAGATCGACACATCGAAGCATCCTTCAAGGTACGGGCGATGTGGAACGCCTTCAACTCTATCGTACAGGCAATGAGGACTGCTTTGATGACACCAGAAATGGTTGAATTGAATCGAAACATAGACAATGCCCGAGAAGCTGTCGAATCATCTCCAAACGATCCGTACCAGTTAGACCTTCTTGGAAATTATCTTGGCGTCAGATATTCGAGCCAAGGAAGACCCGCGGATCTCGACGAATCGATCCAGCTTGCAAGGCAAGCAATCAATGCGGCCCCAGCTGCAGACCCTGCTCGAAGTCGATATGTGAACAGTCTTGTGGTGGGGCTCGGGGATCGATACCTGAGGACAGGCGACCAAGCAGACCTCGATGAGGCATGCCAAAGAGGCCAAGAAGCTGTCAATTTGACCTCACTGAGAGATCATCAGTGGCCGACATATGCCAACAATCTTGCCGCTCAGCTCAAAAGTCGATACTCACGTCTAGGAGCGACGACTGATCTCGACGCTGCGATTAACCTTTGGCGCAAAGCTGTCGAGGTTGCGGCAGAACATCAAACCCCTCAAGAGACTTGGGCAAATAACCTCGCTATTGCACTTGCAAGTAGACATCAATTGTCAGGGAAAGAAAGCGACCTTGAAGAGGCAATCCAAATTGCACAGAGTGCGCTTGACGCCACAACAGACGATCATCCCTTGAGAGCTAGGCGTTTGAACACACTTGCCAATCGACTCGCAGACAGATACGCAAGGACTAAAGCAATAGCCGATCTCGAACAAGCGATCAAGAATGCACATGAAGCTGCTGCCCTGATTCCGGATGGTCATCTTGACCGAAATGCCTATCTGAACAACCTTGCATTACTCTATGGCGATCTTTATACCAGAACTGGGAATTTGCGAACCCTGAACGATGCAATCGACGTGGGGCAGAAGGCTCTCGATGCGACAGCAGTGGGTCATCCAGACCGGGCTGGAAGACTGAACAACCTTGGCATTCAATATCGATACAGATATGAAAAGAACAAAGAGATTAGTGACCTCGACAAATGTATCCAGTATCTACGAGAAGCCATTCAAATGACAGATTCAAGCCATCCGGCCCGCGCTCAGTGGTTGAACAACCTTGGAGTTCCACTTGGCGACAAATATCAAAAGACAAATGCGATGTCTGTTCTCCAGGAAGCAGTGCAAGTCACAAGAGAGGCTGTCGAAGCACTTCCGCTCAACCATCTTGACCGGGCGGCGTACCTGAACACTCTTGGAGATCGACTTGGAGATCGACACTTGCGATTGGAAACAGCAGATGATCTTGACGCAACTATCTTGGCCTACCAGTCTGCCTTACACCAGTCAAGCTCGGCAGTGCTAGACCGCATATCGGCGGGCAAGAAGGTTTTGCGGTATCACGCACTCACTTCCGATTGGCAGAAAGCTTACGAGGACGCGAAGACTGCCATCGATCTCGTTCCGAGGCTCACGAAGCGGTCGTTAGGCAATTCTGACAAGCAATATGTGCTTGGCCAGATTGTCGGTCTGGCTTGCGACGCGACTGCAGCTGCTTTGAACGCGAAGAAAGCACCGTCAGTCGCTCTGAGTCTGCTAGAGCAGGGGCGTGGCGTACTTGCAGCATCCCTCGAAGAGATGCGAACAGATCTTTTCGACCTGCAAGCAACTCATCCCGAGTTGGCAAAAGAGTTTACTCGACTTCGCAGCGTACTAGATTTGCCTTCGAGATCGGGCGTGTTTTCTGAGTTCGATGATCGTCAAACGTCTTCGCAAGATATTGCGAACACACGCTCTAGGGCGGGACTCGACTTTGATGCTCTCATAGTGAACATCCGGAGACAGGAAGGGTTGGAGGGATTTTTGCTACCTCCTGATGAGGAAGAAATGAAAGCCGCAGGAAGTCACGGGCCGATCGTTGTCATCAACGTCAGCGAGCTGCGCTCCGACGCCCTGCTTGTTGAACCAGACAACATACGATGCGTCGCTTTACCGGACCTCAGGATCCGTGAGATTGAAGAGCAGGGCCGAAGAGGTGGCCGAGGCAGTTCCGCCGTTCTGGAGCGCCTATGGGACACAGTTACAAAGCCAGTGATGGACGCCCTAGGATACTCAGGATCTCCATCTGATAATGACTGGCCACATATATGGTGGATACCTACAGGAAGGCTGAGCAAATTTCCCCTTCATGCTGCTGGGTACCATAGCAAGGGTTCTATGCGGACAGTCCTCGACAGGGCTGTGTCGTCCTACAGTTCCTCCGTCAAGACTATCATACAGGGCCGTCGACGCCGCGGTCTGGACGTTACACCTGGAAAGTCTCCGACAGCGCTACTTATCGACATGGCCCAAACACCAGGTCGTGTACCTCTCGAATTTGCTTCCGGAGAGGTCAGCTTGGTAAAAGGCATATGCCAGGCTTCATCTTGTGAAGTGATTTTATCGACACGAAAGAAGGCGGACGTGATGTCACACCTGTCTGAATGCAACATCTTCCATTTTGCCGGCCACGGATCGACGAATGACTTTGACCCTTCAAACAGCTCGTTACTTTTGGAAGATTGCAAGAGCGATCCTCTGACGGTGGCCAACCTGATGGAAAACAGCTTGCGCGACCACTCTCCATTCCTCGCATACCTGTCAGCATGTGGTACCGGAGAAATTAGAGACCAGAAGTACTTTGACGAAAGCATTCACCTGATCAGCGCCTGTCAGTTGGCAGGCTTTCATCATGTCATCGGCACGTTGTGGGAAGTGGAGGATGGGAAGAGCTGCTTGTTGATGGCCAGGATCATCTACGAAGAGATCCTGCATCAGGGAATGACAGATCCGTCTGTGTCTGTGGGTCTTCATAAAGCTACGAGAGTACTAAGGGATAACTGGCTTCGGGATCGCGCTTCGATTGTGCAGGGAAGGTCCTTAGTTGAGAAAGAAGAGGCAAGTCTAGAGACCACAGTAGCGGACTACCATACAACGTCGAGGACGGCTACCCCGGTCAGGAAGAAGGCGAAGCCGCTAGTATGGGTCCCTTACGTTCATTTTGGTGTATAATGAAGCACCGGACTTGTCATAGTCGCGTTTCTGGAGAGGCAATATTGCTACTTTCTCATGCAGTTCTCTACTTGCCCTCATCTTGTCCGCGTCCGCACACGAAAATTCAAAACAATCCAATCCTCTGAAGCCCGATTCTTTCCAGACCCTCTGTATTTTGCCGGCTTCTCCCTTTCGAGCACATCATCCAGTTTCGGCAATTCCAATGTCTGGAAAGAGGTTGCCCTACTTGTAATGAACAGCTTGAAGATATCCTCGCACTGCTGCTTACCTTGATGTTTCAAGATCGATGGTATCGTCATCTTCAACTCCTCGCTCCACACACCAGTCGTGTCGTCATCATACTCATCGCTCCAATTGCTTACACTGCCAAAAGGGGGTATCACTTCATAGCTTCCCTCGCTCAAATTTTGTATCTCCCAGGAAGAGCCCAGGCTGTAAGGATGCAAGTAAAGATCAGGATCATGTCCCTTTCCATGGTTGGTTACCTCCAGCGTAACGGAGTCTCCTTCAACGACCTCCATCACACACTCTGGATGAGTGCACACAGTCTGGGGATGTCCAGTCTTCGAACATCCCGGTTCCACCGCGCGTTTATCTGGTCCGATGAGTCGAGCGCTGAATGATCTTCGGAAGTAATCCGCGGGATCGGACGTGGAGTGGTTTTCCAACCTCTTGACCATTTCGAACTTCGCTAGGTGCTCAAGCACTCCCAGGATCAGAGCCACGTCGTCTTCAGGATCGCTGGAGCCGACAGAATGATCCCAGAGGAGGCGATTGTTCTGATCTCGGATCTCATAGCGCTCAAGCTTTGTGAAAGCTACAGTGAACGAATGACCTCGCTTTCCGTCAGGATCCTGTGCGTGGTAGACTTGAAGAGATGGTTCCTTATCCAAAACTTTCTTCCAGAGTTCAGGGTGAGGAACACTATTCTCGAGGCGAATAGGGATCTCTTTCAGTGATAGGCGCGTGAGCTCGGTCGCGGCCATGATAAGATCATCAGAGACATTCGTCACCGAAAGCTTGACAGTCGACGTGAGGTCTCCAACCGAGAGGACTTCAGCAGTACAAAAGTCCTCGTAGGTCCCCGCCCCTGTGTTATTCGACACACCAAAAGCGAATGCACTGATGGCGAATCGATCGCACTCACGGATGTCGTGTGCTCGGCCAGCCTCGATCTGGAAGCTCCCGTCTTCACGTATGATGACCGGGATAGGAGCAGGCCCAATGCGATGGTTGCTATATCCAAAGAAATCGAGCTGCTTGTTGCCATAGAACATTGGGGTCTGCTTGTGTGCAAGGTTTGGTACACTCTGGAACCTGGCGCGCAACAACTGATGTATGTACTGCAATTTACCCCCAACGCCGCCAAAACCCTTGAAGATATCAGCCAGGAAGTAAGACAGCACGCCGTGGCGTTGGTCATTGAACGTTCGCTCTTTGGCCATTTCCGTGGGACCGCACGCGGCGATGGTCGTGTATCCATCTGGGTCCGCAAGCCAGTTGTGTCGCATCGAAGCGTTGCGGTAGGTCGGAAATCTGGCTCCAACCTTCGAGCTGGGATCAATTTTTGTTCCTGATGGATGTGCAGCATCGACCTGAGGGTCGTACTTGAGATATCTGGCCGAAGTATCGTCGCGCATCAGACTTCCTGAAAAGCAACAGTCCAGAACAAACGTCACTATTAACCCCTTGTCCGTCATACTCTTGAGCAAAGACGCAAGCCTATAGGGTCGTAAATATTGGACGTCAGATCCATCTTGTTCGAGGAGACCGAGAGCCAGATCTCCGGTGGAAGGGGTCGAGAGAACTTCGAGATGGGATTCGTGTGGGGGCCTATACGTTATCCCATGCCCACAAAAATGTATGTATACGAAGTCCCCTTTTTTTGCATGTTGAGTGATGCGTTCCATAGCTTCGATCACATTATCGTGGGTTGGCCATGATTCTGGCTTCCCAGCCAGCTGAGCGCACGTTGACTGTGAGTCCAGACTTGCTGTCAGAACGCGGGTTTGTACACCGGGCTCGGGTAAGCCATCCAAAAGTTTCTTCATGGCGTGCACATCTCGTACACAGCCTTTCAGTGGCTTTTTCATTACGGGATAAGCGTCAATTCCGATCAGAAGCGCATGATGCGCGGGTCCACGGCTGCGATCCAACATCTCTTCAAAGTGTGCATGCGGTACGTGACTTGGACAGCGGCTTCTCGACTTTCGTGAAATAGACGCGCCTGTGAAAGTTGAGGTACTCAACGATGACGGGATCGTCAGGAAGTCAACGAGGGCCGCTCTTCCTCGGAACATCCACGACACTGTTGCCCTCGCCCAGAAAAGAAATGAAGCGCACACTCTCTTCTTGCGACAGGTGCCACGTAACTGCACAGCTGACCAACGCAAGTGTGGCGCCGCTAATGCGACAGGGATCTTTGATCAGACGAATGAGATATCAAGGTCGACAGGCGTGAAATCCACTACGTCGCCCAGCGCGGTAAGCGGCTTCGATTCCTGTAACTTCACCAGTGTGGGAGCTAGTTCAAGTATAGACTGCAGTACTGCTAAAGCGCTTTGCTACGGTGCAAGCCAACTTGGTCTAGAGCGTATTGCGTATCGCATCCTCCCGTGGGAAGCTGGGCCGTCTTTTCAGGCTGCTTCCAAGTCATTCTCAGCTATGGTTTGACCACCCTGAGCCGGCTGGCCCTGTCCATCGCTGAGAGTGTACCTCCTGGTTGAGACAATCGTTGCGATATTGTACGGACCGGTACGAGTTCCATTTGAGTTGATAACCTTCACCGTGTCTCCAACGCGGTACTTGCTCGTCTGAAGTCAATCAGCCATCGAAAGAGCACGGCAAATACGCTTAAGAGGCTTACCTTCGGATAGGCCCTGATCTGGGAGCGATCATCGTCATCAGCGACAAGCGCTCCGGAGCTCTTATTTCTTGACGAAGTCAGGTACACGATACGATGCTCGGAGGTAGTTGGAACGTACTGCTCTGGTTTACTCATTCTCTACAATTTGAACAACGTAGAGCTGCAGAACTTCACTTGTTTGTTGTGGAGATGAATTCTACATTCGCGGGGCCAACCTGCTTTATCCTTGCGCGGCACTTTTGGTTACTCAGCCTTCCGACCTGCAGACAACGCCGAGGCTGTGCACGATTGTTCTGCCCTAGACCATGAAATCTCGCCAAAATCCTGCTTACATTAAGGTGGCCTGAAGATTTGGCTTTGCCGTATTTCAATCGCGAATCCCAGCCAGAATTAGGTACTCAAAGCGTCAAGTCAATGGCGTCCGCAGCAAACTCGACACGGCCTCAATACAGTGCGAGAATTACGTGAATTATGAAGAGAGAGGCTATGCACTGACCATTACAGTCGAGGATAAATACAGAGATGGGTATCCGCGCTTTGCTGCCCTGGTCGGCGCCCACAGCCCTTTCTTCTTCAGTCGTCGCTTCAACAGACTCCGCGCCCGGCTCTTGTTGTTGAAACAAGATAAGCTATCTCAACTGGAAGAGAAGTTAGATAAGATTGACCAGAACGAAACCTTTCCTATATTCCTTGGTGTAAGCCGATTGGATGCAAACGCAGAACGACTGTCGACGCTGGCCGCGATCGAAGCCAGTCTCGATGATTACGGTACGACCCAGGTGACACTCCGATAGGAATGAGGACGAAACGCTGAAGCAGACAGACAAATTTGTTCAGAGCAGTCGCAACATGTTGAGCCTGGATGCGGCTGAGACAAGGGACATCGAAAGTCTGCAGCACTGGGTGGCCGGCAATGGGACTGTTGCTCGAAAGGAGACTGAATACCTCGAACATTCGAGAGAGCTGGCTCGCCTGGCCCCGCTGAGAGATACTGCTCTGTCCAGGGTAGAGATCTGGGTGGAGGACGTACTCATTCGTTGTTACCAAGGCTTTCGCAAGGTAAGACCGTGGAGCTAGCGACTATGCAGACTAACTTAGGACCAAGGATCCTCACTACGACCTGTCCAAGGACCCAAACGTGTACCTTTACTCCGGTCCTCTGATCATGCGGATTGCTCGAGTGCTACTGCTGTCCTTAATTACGTCGCTTCTACTCATGCCTGTCATCATCTGCAACGTGACAGACACCACATCCATCAGGATAGTCATTGTCATGGTTTCAACGATCATCTACCTCTCCATCTTGGCCGAGTTGACTCAGTCGAAGACAATGGAATTGGTGGTTGCCGGAGCTACGTAAGTCAGCGCTGCGAAGACAAGACTTTTCAATTGCTGACAATCATGCAGGTATGCAACCGTTCTCATTGTTTTCGTCTCGGGAACTGATGAGATACGACCATTGAAGAGCTCGTAAGGCTCATGTTGGAAGGTCTATCAAGTTTAGCTATGGGTATGAGTCCTGCCATTCTCAAGGGCAGAAGGGCAGATTCGAGATCTCTATGTCTCGGTCGCACTTGTGTGTAGATCTGGGCGCGGCGGAACGAGAACGCTTCTCCCTCATTGCTATAGTCCCGGACTCAAAGTTCGATGTCTTCTGTGGGTATCAAGTGTCTCCTCGTCCTATCAGATGATGATGTCGGTTGGCTTAACGTCAGCTGTGGCAATTATGCGCCCGCGCTGCTGAGCGTCACTTACTTGGAACAGACCATTTAAGCGTGCCGCTCTTATGGACGACAAGCACTAGCCTGCTAGACTAAGACCACTCACCAAAAGCCCCTTGCAACGTACACAACACGTGGAGGAAACTCCGTCTGCTTGGGCTTTGCAACGAGGCAACCGTGACTCACCCACAGATTCCGGCGCACTGTCTTTCGTTCACGGCCCACCCAAGTGTCTGCCCTCCCATCGCTAGGACTGGCGGCGAGTGTCGCCGACGGCTACTAGTCAGAGGCTTTAGGAGATTGCATGGTTAGCAGCCAGTTCAAACAGAATAACGCAATAATAAGGAATAATTGCTCTAGTCGCTCGCGACATTTGTGTCAGCCTAAGTATCACCATTCGTTTTCGTGGATGGCTGCGCGTAGAGGCTCTGCAAGATTGGCAAGGTCGGAGGACAGGATACGCGGGAGCAGTGACGAGGCGGTGATGAGCGCAAAGCTACAGAGGCTGTTGGCAGTCGAGGCGCTGCATAGTCAGTCGTGACGCACAGTGGCAGAAGCGGTGGCAGAAGACGTCTCAGAGAGAAATTTTGGAATTCCCTAAGCTTCGATATCGAATGTAAACCCGGAGAGAAAATGCCGAGGCCGCTGTATTAGAGGGAACAGTCCAGATGGTGTTTCGAGATACTCATGATTCGCGGATGTATGGAAAGTAAGAGCTTGACAACACGAGAAGTCTCAATTGTTATCTAAGATTCTCTCACAACATGTACACTAATCACTTGGCGAGACTGTTACTAAGGCCTACTTAACAAGCATCTTCTGACCCAGATTGCATCCAGAAATCAAATCCACAACTGTTCGTCCTCTTGCCTGAGCCTCAACTCTAGCAATCCCTAGCATTCTAAGGTTCCTGCGTGGCAGACCTTGATCTGCTTCATCCATTCCGATGACATGACTTGGTGAGCCGTGAGGCGGCGCGTAGGGCTCGGATCAATAGTTGAGTAGATTACGTTGCGACATGCACGCTGATTCAATGTTAGTACTTAGGTAACTTGGAGCAGGTCTTTGGTGACTCACCCCTCCCAAACGCTCAATTGGTTCGTATCCAGCTTCTGTTTTGCGGTCCGCAACATATTCCTTGAATGATACATCTTTATCTACCCGTGCAACCCGCCATAAGTACTCCCCGGTTCGCATTGCCAGGTAGATTATACCGCAAGCCCAGATGTCGACTGCACGGGGGTCAAATTCCTTGTCCACATACTCTTCAGGAGCAATATAAGGTGCAGATCCACAGACGCCAGCACTCATGCGTGCATGTGTTTCCCAGGCTGCGCGAAAACACTCTGCGTTGCCGAAGTCGGTGATTTTGATGGTCCCGCGCTCGGTAAGAAGAAGGTTCTCGGGTTTGAGGTCGCGGTGCGCTACCCCCATTTCATGCATATACTCAACGCCCTGCATCAGTTGCTTAAAGAAGCAATTGGCTTCCACTAGCTGAAGTTGACCAATGGCAGCAATGATGGTGTGGAGGTCGCCTCCCGGACAGTACTCCATAATCTGGCAATAAACACCCCAGGGATCTTGAAGTAAATCCAAAGTGGCGACAACGTTTAAGTGATGCAGAGAGGAGGAGATACAGTATTCTGCGTTAAGCCGCTTGTGGTACCTCTTTTCAGACTCTTCTGGGCGCTGTTTGAGCTCCTTCACGGCGAACAGCTGCTCATGCTTAGGATCTTTTGCATCCGTCTTGTAGGCGATGCGAACAGTACCAAAAGCGCCCCTACCAAGCACATGTCCACATCTACCATACTTCTGCACTAGAGATTTAGCGGGATCGACTAGGCCTTGTCGATCAACGGATGTTTCTTTCTCTTTGCGCAGCCGCTGAATCCAATTCGATGCCGAATGCAGCATTTTTCGCTCTTTGAGATGTCGTATCATGCTGAGGGACTTTCCTTGGCGCCTGACATTATTCACAAAATGCTCGTGACACTGACCCTCCTCTTCACAGAAGCGCGTATGAAGGGCGGCTGCCTTCTTGGGCTCAGCTGGTGGTATTTTCTTACACAGCGGAGCACGATTTGAGTGAGCACCCTTCTCAGTCCTCTTCTCCTTGCCTTCTTTCTGCACTTGGAGCCTTCCTTGATGAGGCTCCGGGTCGGAACCTCGGTCGGACAAGTCTTCCATGCGAGTCTTTGCCTTGGGTGTAGCCGGCTCTGACAGCACGTCGCAGTCGATTAAATCGCCCCTTGTTGAAGAAATCAAAGATTGCATCCCAGGGACTTGAATCTGCTGTGGAGAACGTGGTCTTGTTACTGAGGTAGGCATCGTTACGGACGCGACGTGGTTTGAGGAAGGGCTCGAAGTTTCTCCAGATCTCATCACCATCGTGACGCTATCAAATCCAGATCCTCGGTGACTACAATGGCGAATGGCTCGGAATCTGATTCTTGCGCGAATCCTGTAGTTCTAGCTGTGAAAATGTGGATTCCGTAGACTCTGGTTGGGAGAACGCCAATGCTGCTTGTATGGACAGTCGCTGTACACCAGATTAATTACGGGAGCGAACGTCTTGCTCGGCCCTCGAGTTCTGCAGCTAACAGCCACGTCTCCTTCGTGATTTCGTCCGGCAAGCTATGCCGTGGACAAATTGAGTCCAACGGCCTGTAGGTATGGATTCCATGAAGCTTCAGTAGGGGGGGTGGAACAGTCTTCTCCTCCCAGTCTCGGCCGCGATTGGCTAAACAGTTGGCTAGATGAGGTATTCCAGTCAGAGTAACGAAATGAAGCAGGGATTGTCGACAATTTTCCACTGACGTCGGCAGTAGTTTGCGGGCGGATGAAGAAGTATTGGAATTGATTACTTCAAGTTCCAAAAGTCTGTTGGAAGATTCGCTGAGGGATGAAGAGCCTTTAAGTCACGAGCTGCACTGGATAGGTGTAGGTCTATTTTGCTAAAGGACAGGGTACGTGACGTAGAGATCACAAAGCTAGCAGCGGCTCAAGCCTTGGCAGTGCCGTTTGCCAATGCGAGACCACATGTTTGCTTGGCATGATGTACACAAGACTCAGAGATCGGATAAAACGGAGCTAAGCCTTGGCAAATTGAATTTAGCTCCTGGTCGCCCAGTCTCTGCAATGAATTCGTAATGCTCTTGTGGCGCAGCGCCGACGCAAGGGCATTATATGCCGTTAGCTTCGCGACGAATGCGCTGGAGATTCTCCCTCACTCCAATCAGACTTTGGTATCACGGCGCATAGATTCATTTGCCACACACGAGCCACGCCTTGCACTTCACATCGGTGGCTCGACTTTCTTCTTCTTCTTCTTCTTCTTCTTCTTACCACGAAGGGCTTGCTTTGCCTCATCTCCAATTTCATCTGGCCACTTCTCTCCACTGCAGCTGAGGACCAATCATTAGATACACTTCTCTAGCACACATCTCGTGTCAGAGAGGACGCAAGCATGCTTGGACAATGGCTTCCGACATTCACGAAGATCAAACATCGCCTAACGACCAGCACGACCGCCCCGAAGACTAGTGCGAATTTCATAAAACTCCACTGTATGCTCGACAGGGAAAAAAATTGGAACGTGTACTGACCGCCACCAGATTCCTATATCATCGCCTGGACACTGCTCAGTTCCGTCATCCTGTACGGCAACGGACGCATACCGTATGTTGATGCGCTGTTCTTCGCCAGCGGTGCAGCAACTCAGAGCGGCCTCAATACGTAGGCTTTTCTATACGCGCGGAAGAGTCGTTGGCTGATTGAGTGGTTAGGATCGACGTCAATAAGTTAGCATTGTATCAGCAGGTATCTTGTGAACAAGGAAGTAAATCAAGCCACCGGCTGATAGTTGGCAGGTTGTCATAATGCTCGTTGCCTGCGTATGTAACCCGATCTTCATCCACACTTCGGTCGTCTTCGTTAGACTTTACTGGTTCGAGAAACGCTTCCAGGATGTCGTGCGCGGATCGCAGATGAAGGGTCGGCGCACACAGTCACCTCCAAAAAGAAAATGGAAGTCGATGGAGGACGTTGAAGGCGGCATGGTGAACCGCTCGCGCGGAGTCGGCAATCGTGAGATCCGAGTCCTACGTGGCTCCAGTGGGCATGCATATGGCGGCTACATCGAAAACGAGTTTGCCTTCAATGATGGGCAAGATCGCACGGGTGACGGAATCCGGGTCCGCAGGCATTCGAACCTGGAGGAACCCGATCGAACTTCATTCGGTCCGACTGCAGCTCGACACGAAGCGGCCACCGACGAGACTGTGGCTGAGGCGAAGAATCCCAGCATGCCTGCACAACCGCAGGATGGACTTCCCGCTTCGCTTGATCCTCCTGTGGCTTGTCTACCTCAGGCAAGCCATGAAAGAAGCATAGCTTTCATGGAGGCTCAACGCAACCCTTCAGCCAAGGGCACATTGCGAATTCCTGGGCCCCGAGACTTTGACCTAGGTCATATTCCAGAGAAAGTTGAGGATGGCGATGGATATTCAAGAAAAGCTACGAAAATGCTGTCCTACGATTCCGACTTAAGCCGCTACCCGTCAACATCAGTCCCTACGGACGAGAAAGATGATGAGGCGCACTCCCTCAAGCATCATGTAACTATTGACGTCCCAGATCGTCCACGTCGCACAGCCGGGGTTAGCGCGTACAATCGTACAAGGACGGTAGATGCGGATGCATCCATACCTCATCCCACGATGCAGCTCCGCTCAAGGTCGAGGTCAAGAACATTCACTAGTTTTCTGACCGGGACTAGAGACGAAGATACCCATTACGCACCTTATCTTAGCTGGACCCCCACGATTGGGCGCAACTCAAATTTTGTTGACTTGACCGAGGAGCAGAGGGAAGAGCTGGGCGGCATCGAGTACCGTGCCCTGAAACTACTTGCCATAATTCTTGTCTGCTTCTTTGTTGGTTTCCACCTATTTGGCATGGTCTGCCTAACACCCTGGATCAACGGAACTGCTCAATACCGTGCTGTGGTTCAAAATGTCGGTATCAGTCCAACATGGTGGGGCTTTTTCACCGCCGCCTCTTTGTTCAATGACCTGGGTTTTACGTTAACTCCAGATTCAATGATCTCATTTCAACAAGCGGTATTTCCGCTAGTGCTAGGGACATTTCTTATTATTATTGGCAACACTGGCTTCCCCTGTATGCTTCGATTTGTCATATGGGCAACCTCTAAGTGCGTCCCAGAAAGTAGCAGCGTGTGGGAGGAACTTCGTTTCCTACTAGACCACCCTCGTCGATGCTTCACGCTCTTGTTTCCCAGTAAGACCAATTGGTTGCTGTTCTGGATCCTGGTTCTCCTGAATGGCATCGATCTGATGTTCTTCATTGTTCTCGATGTAAGGGCATAAGTTCTCATGCATGGCTCAAACAACGCTGATCGAAAGCAGCTGAACGATCCCACCGTTACCTCTCTTCCTCCTGGCTTTCAGTTCCTTGCTGGTCTCTTCCAAGCTGCTTCGACACGCACCGCTGGTTTCTCTGTCGTCAACCTTCCCGAGCTCCACCCTGCAGTTCAGGTCAGTTATATGATCATGATGTACATATCCGTATTTCCAATCGCTATGAGTATACGTCAAAGCAACGTATATGAGGAAAGATCACTTGGTATCTGGCCTAGTGGTGAATATGACGAGAGCACACAGTCAAGCTACCTGTCTCACCACCTACGCCGCCAATTATCATTTGACTTGTGGTACGTCTTCTTGGGCTTATTCCTCATCGCTATAATTGAGGGTTCTCGACTCGATAACACGAACGAGTATGCATTCAACTTGTTCGCTGTCCTCTTTGAGATAGTGTCCGCGTACGGTACTGTAGGGCTAAGCCAAGGGTTCCCAGGTTTCAACACTTCCTTCTCTGGGCAGTTTCGCACTCTCTCTAAACTCATAATTATTGCTATGCAGATACGAGGTCGACACCGTGGTCTCCCGTATGGACTTGATCGCGCGATCCTGCTCCCATCCGAATCCTTGCACCAGAAGGAAAACGAGGATGCAACATTAAGGGCACGCTGTGCTAGCAATGGAGCGGGGACAGGCATCGATGGCGTCTCTCGGACGAACAGTGGGTTGAGCTCCAGGACCGAGAACACGTGCGATCCAGCGAACAGAGGTATCGTGTTTCAGGTGAAGCAGATTGAGAGGAGGTTGGCTGGAGCTTTTCGAGCGGGTCCAACTGCGCCGCTATGGGAGAAAAGAGCGTAAACGCGTCGCCATAAGAATTTTCAAAGATGTTTAGCAGCGCTACAGTAGCTCTATAATATAAGCAAGTCGACTACTACGCTCTGAAGTTGCGCCGTACGTCTGCACACTATTCTGTCGCTTCATTGAAATGAATACCCAAGTACAACACGGTGAAATCTAGAGGCTGGAGGCAATCGCAACGATGGTTCATGGACATAGAACACGTCGATAGACCATGACGACTTGGCCGATGACAAGACTGCTCTATTTGAATACGTGACCGCCCAACGAAAGCCCCGCCGCAGCATGCGCGAGACGTCGAAGAAACCCGCGGATCTAGGCTTGGCAGCAAGAGAGCCGGGAGTCACCCGCAGCGCCTGTCGCATCTGTTCTTCGTATCTCGCCCACAGCCCACCTGAGTCTCTGCTCTCCCCATCGCCGGGACCGGTGCCTTGTGTCGCCAAGGGCTAGAGGTCGGGGGCTATGTCAGATGGCAGGGTTGGCGTACTGGTTGGAGCGACGAGGGAGAGGAACGGTGACGAGACGGGACGTATGGGGTGCTCCAGTCGCTTGCGGCGACGGTGCCAGCCTGACGGTTCCCGTTCGTTGCGTGGGTGGCCGCACGTGAAGGCTCTGTGAGTTTCGAGAGGGTGGTGGACGAGGTCTTAGCGACATGCGACAGTAGATATGTCAGCGGCATCATCGACGGAGCCGGCTGGAAACGCACGGACGGTGCGCGCCAGCATGTGGTCGCCGCGCCGGCACACCTTGACTTCGACGTGTCTTGCCCGACAACAGGATGCGATCGCATCGCTGTTGGGACCTCGCCCACTGCTCAACATCGATGCAAGTACAGATCGCCGTCGTGGCGGCTGCTGGTTCGTGGACTCTCTATAAATTCGCAAACCTTTGTTGACAATGGGACACGACCGTCCTCGAAAATTCTAGTCGAGAGACATCAAGTACATTGTTCGTAAGAACACCTGGCTATGATGGAGCTGAAATCATGTCCTTGGGAAATGGCTGCGTGCATACAAGTCTCACCAGAGCGGGAGGGCTCTCGACCGGTCAGGACTCAGAACGGCTTTGCCTGATATTTTTGACGAGAGGACCAACCCAGTTGACCAAAAACAAAGACGGAGCTAGCTATGCTTGCCTCACGGAAGGCCTTGACGTCCATTCTCGAACACATGACCTCATAGTCCACCTGAGAATCCCGCAATTCAGGCAGCGCACACACCGGATGGGCTGACACAAGCCAGCATCTAGTGGCTGTGCACACTACATGCGTGATGCGCTAGCACCAATGCCCACGTCTGCATGCTTGAGTCCGACCATCTACCATCAGCCTGCTACAACTTTCGCCGGTGTCACCAAACACAATCGTCCACGAATTGTTTCCTACATCTCATCGTCTCAAATGTCTTGCGTTACATTGCTCTACCCATGTATGTCGACCGCTAATAATGAATCGCAACGCGATTTTACTCATCGTACAGCAGCTGCGCATGGCTGGAAATTAGAGACCCAACGCACCGAACAGAGCCTACAGGTAAATTACGCAGCATCATTCGGTCGCATTCTCTGACGGCCACAGAGTCTTGAAAAGCATAAGCTACAATATCTGTCCGTCACTGAGTATAGCATTGGCAAACGAGCTACTAAATAGATTAACAGGCTCTTGCACGATGATCTGTATTCCAAAGGCAAGATACTTGCACCAGGGCTGCTAGCCTACTTCAAAGTACCCGAGTACTTGCTCACGGATGCGTATCGCAAGTCGAACGGCTTTTTCGATTCAAAGGCTGAACAAGATAAAGATGGGCGCCTCATCGCTTTCTGTGAGCGTGACACTTGTTCTCTTGTCAAAGTCGTACTGATTCCAGCATAAGATTCATGGTATCGTATTCTAGTCAAGATGGTCAACAAGAGCGATATGTCCAAGTACAAGTGGTTCGAGATGACCTTCTTGACACACTGGGACACGGACCATAGCACGATCTTTTGTATCGGCACAGATCCTTCCTTCGAGCGCCTCCTCCAAGAGAGCCTCGGTCGAATGTGGAGGGATCTCTCGTCTGCCAACCCATGGTCCATGCAAGTGCCGCTGCTTGAGGCGATCATTGCTCTTCAGGATCGTTCTGTGTGGTTGGTGCGAGATGTTGTTCGCAATGTGGAAAAGGTACCTTCAATCAATGTTTCATGAGTTTCACTGACGGCCGCCAGGACCGGTTGCGGTCTACGCGTGAGCACGACGATTTCGTACGGTTGCACGAAGCTGCCAGGCATACCGCGCATTGTTTCGAGACCCTTGGTGTGTCGATCGAGACGGCCGGTGCGCTTCAGCAGGAAGTTCTGGAGGCATGTTCCCTTGACGATCAACGTGATAAGTGTGCCAGTAGAGCGACCAAGCGAGTTCACAAGCACATAGGTGCTCAGCTTCGCATGATGCGAAATCTTCATGCCCGCTCGCAGTCGAACATGGACCGACTCCAGAATGAGATCGCACTTGTGAGGCACAAAATTCTACTAAAGGAACACAGCATTGATGAGACTGCAGGCCTACAACATGATCGCTCAGCGGGACAGCCGGACGATGACTGAGCTCGGAAATGCGGCAAGGTTTGACAGCCGAGCCATGAGAACTATTGCGGTGGTGACTATGGCTTTTCTCCCACCAACATTCTTATCCGTAAGACTTACCACTTCTTCACATCAGGATGCTGCTAATCTATACAAGGCGATATTTAGCATGAGCTTCTTCAATTTTTCGCCCAAAGACAATAGTGAGCATGGCGGATGGACAATCTCTGACAAGTTCTGGGTTTATTGGGCATTCGCCATACCACTAACCTGCTTCACGCTGGCTGTCTGGTTCTGGCAGCAGCGGCTGAGAAACAGCCAGTCACAGATGAAGACCGGGGTCTGACCGCCGGCCCGATTAGTTGCCGTGTCTTGTGAGTGGGGCTGTCCGCTGGGAAAAGCTGGGCCTGGCGCTTGCTAGTACAACGGACACAATCACTCTCACACGCTTCCAGCAGCGGAATCGAATCTGTATGAGGATGCAGTCTTGTCAGCGTCTACCAAGGGTTACTTCTTCCCACGGTACTGGTAGCCTGGTCAGTGAGAGCGGCCCGTGTAGGCGAGTATCGATCACGGGCTTCAGCCCAGGCCACCAGTGGGCTGTGTCGATAAGCGCCCGGCCCCTATTGCGCATGCGACGCCATTTGCATCGAATGATATTGCCGACATTTCGTCTCAGCCCTACTGACGATTTCCAATACTGGTAGCTACATCCTTCCTCCATTTCGTTTCTAACGTGCAACCCATCTTTGAACCTCTTCGTAGGGTCCACCACGAAAAAGCGGCCTTTACAAGATTCTACCACCCATGACCTGTACCTCGTCACGATTCCATAACATGTCCATACTCAATGTCTGATCCTTTGGTCTATACTGTGGGCTGGATCTGTTCTGTCGCAGCCGGATATGTTGCTGCGCGAGCCTTCCTCGATGAAGAACATAGCGGTCCGGCGACCGTGGCTCTCAACGATAGCAACGATTACACATTGGGTAGAATCGGAAGGCACGATGTCGTCATTACTGTGCTACCAGACGGAGAATACGGTAGCGTTTCGGCTGCCACAGTCGCAAAAGACATGCTGCACAGCTTTCCCAATGTCAGAATTGGCTTGTTGGTCGGAACCGGTGGCGGAGCACCGACCTCGAGGCATGATATCCGCCTAGGCGATGTCGTTGTAAGCGCGCCTTGCAACGGGAGGGGCGGCGTTTTCCAGTATGATTTCGGGAAGACGATCCAAGGCCAGGAGTTTTTGACGACCGGATATCTGAATCAGCCACCTACCATCCTACGAGCGGCAGTCACTGGACTGAGGGCGCGCTATGAAGCCGACGGGCATCAGATTGAAGAGATGATTGAGACAGTACTGGCAAGCAAGTGCATGCTCAGAGGGACTTACGGTAAACCCGATGCAGCTACTGACAGGCTCTACAATTCTTCTGAGGTCCACCCTCAAGGAGTCGAAGAAGCTTGTGCGAGTGTATGTAGCAGTAGTGCTTCTGTCATGGTCTCGCGAACAAAACGGAGCGAGCTGGAAGACGATCCAGCAATTCATCATGGCATAATCGCTTCTGCAAATTGTCTGGTGAAGGATGCTCAGCTCCGAGACAAACTAGCTCAGCAGCATGGGGTACTTTGCTTTGAGATGGAAGCAGCGGGGCTGATGAATATTTTTCCTTGCCTTGTCATCCGCGGAATATGCAATTACTCGGATACTCATAAGAACAAAGAATGGCAAGGTTACGCAGCGATGACAGCGTCTGCATACGCGAAAGACCTTCTCACTCGACTTGCTCGGAGGAAGGCCCTAGTCGACTTAAAGCCGAGGGACCATTCACTGGAGTAGTACCTTGAGATATTTATCATCTGATTGATCGATAGTCATTTATGGTCTGACTGCTTTGAACATCTCGATCAAAGAGGGTAATCGTGACCATGACGGGGAGCGTCTCTAGATTCGTAGGGATATAGTTACCAAAAGCTTGCCCATAGACTTGAGATGTCTGATCGCTTGCTCCGCCCCACAAGACGTGTTGGCGATGCCACATACTAGTCATACCAAGATCTTGGGAATGATCAGCTTACTTTGTTGGAATGTGGGGTTCTACGAACCATGAGCCTCATGCTCGGCTTAAGACAGAAGCTAAGCTTTGATTCGTCTCACCAGACCCTGGCCGTGGTGAACTAATACTGTTGAATACTTTTGTTGGTTACATTTTGTAGAAAAGTCAGACATGGCTGACTGGTCACCCCTTGTGATCGTAAACTTCTAACGCAAGCAAACATATAAGAGGACGGTCATTGTCAACTCGATCCAGTACAGTGAGATCACAAGTGGGTTGTTTGACACACCGTAATGGTGCATCGCAGTATGAGCGACGTCTAAGAGGAATTTTCTTGCCAATCTCGCCGGCGATTCTCTTTCGTACGCGTTTCGTGGTCGAAGACGTATCCTTGTGGCCCAGCAGCTTGCTCTCTATATCCTCCTTCATCTGTCATTCGTCGCTCTTCCTGCTTGTCTTCAGGCTCAAACTAGCTCTCGCGGACACATTGGCCGGGACACCGGGGATAAGCCTCCGCTTTCGACCGAGACGAGCCGACCCGTCTCCATACCACGTCTGCCCGCAAAACCCGTTGCAATCTTGAGTCCAACCATCACGTATACCGGCTTTCGCGAGAAGAGCATTCGCGCGCCACTACAGCGCGCACTCTTGTTGGGCGATTCTGGCCTTGATCTCCGCTTCATCGGGGTCGTTGACAAAGCGTTTCGTTACCAGTGCATCCATTGTGTTTTTCGCCATAGTGTGTGAGCTCTTTATATCGGGCAAACTGGTGGTTACAGCTCCCAAGAAGTGAGCCCGTACCGGCATGGAAATCTCGTGTGCGGTTCCTCGCATCAGTCTGCCGCCATGGCCTGTCACTTCCGTCACTGTTGAATACTTGCTCAGAAGGGTAGCTTTGTCGACTATACTGAGTGCTCTGCGCGGCCACAGCGGCTTCTCCACTAGGTTACCTAGTGCGATCGCCAGACTCCGCCAGGAGGTAAGACTTGGTCGGGAAGCTGTTCGAATGCTGTAACAATTAGTCTTAGCACTAGATAGGGCAGACAATCCTGATTCACGACGCTGTTTGTTGGCTACCAGGCTAACCACATCCCCTTTGGGCTGTGCCAGAGCACGTGCATAGGCCCCGCGTTCGCGTGGACGCAACGCATGCCCATCATTGCACGCAAAGAATAACATCTTCGCGACGCAGCTCGCCCAACCCTGCTTGTTATGCAAACTCAGGCAACGATCCAGGAAGCAGCGATCAAGTGCCAGGACGCATTTGGTCACTCATCGACAGTTCAATCAAACAAGATCGTAAGTAGACGAAACAAGCAAAGCCGCGGTAGTGCAGCAGTGGTTGTGTCGCAGAGCACATTCCTGGAATCATCTTCTACATGGCCACACTTATCAAGTGTGGAAACGCCGCAAAATGTGACTTCTGACAATATTGTCCGCGATCCTATAGATCAAGCGATCGATGACATCGACAACACACTCGATCAGCTTGCTCAAATTATATTTAAGGAAAACTCCAAACTGAGCCTTAGAAATCGGTGCGGGCTGTCTATTCTAGTGTACCAAAGCCAGATGCATTTTCAGGATTTAATTGTTAGAGGTTTCCTTCTCTCAGAATCAGATTTCAACCTGAGAACAGATTCGAGTCGGCAAAATTACACTTCTCTTAGTCAGGCACACGCAAGACTCGCAAAAATCCGCATTCGCTTTCTCAGCCTTTTGGACTGTAGTTTTGCGGATGTACACGACCCGGGTCATCCTCAAAGCATACCCAGGACCGCAAGCCTTCATCGACTACTCAGCCACCTTCTGAAGCCAACACTTCCGCCTGGCGCAATCAGAAAGTAAATACATTGACGCAATTGAGCATGCCGTTCAGCTTTGTGACCCTGCTTCGAATACTTTCAGAGTCTGGATTACTAAATTTGTCCGGGCCAACGACCACGACAACAAAGGCATCAATTCTGGTATGGGTTGTTTTCGAAATACCGTGCGGTTCTTGAGCCAATTAAGGGAAATGGCGCTAGATCTAGTTTGTTAGCAAATTATAGTACAAACTGTATCCCTCTATATTTTGCATTACTAGAACGCTCTAAAGAAGCTTAGATAGCTATTTTTACACTTTTGCAATAATTTGCAGGTGTTGTACTTTTAACAATAGCTAATAAAAAGTAGAAAAACGTGTCTCTAGCAAAGAGCAGGCCTACAAAGCGTTAGTAGAAGCCAACCTAGCTATTTAAACAAGGTATTAATCCTGCTCCTCTAACTCCTCTACTAACAGCAAGGCGTCCTGTACGCTTAATAGAGCTATTGCGGCGTAGTTGTACGCGTACGCTGATCCGAAGCCCACTGTATAAGTCTGAGGCGAGCCAGCTCGCCACGGACGCGCAAGCCGCTGCTATAGTTGGGGAGGACAACGACGAGGAGGAGGAGCTCGCGGCAGCGGCGGACGATAAGGAGGATGAGCAGATACGGTGGACGTTAGAAGCTGCTACAGCTGTAGAGCCTAGCGTTGCTGCTGCTGAGCGGAGTATAATAGAGGAGTTGGATAAGCTTGTTAAGCCACAATTGCACTTTAGGTGGCGAGCGTGTTGGGGTAATATAGAGCGCGGAGCAATAGCTACAGCTGCTTATTGTTCACGTAATAAGCCTATTGGTAGCGTGACAGAGGCTATAGTGTGGTGATGGGCAGATAAGACTGTAGAGGGGCAGAAGCTATAGTTAGCAAAGATTGATAGTTTAACAGCGACGCTATACTATACGACTAGTTGTTAAGCTAAGGCTAATAAGTGTACGCTTGCCATGCAATAGAGGCGTGCTATAGTTGGCGAGACGCTGTGTATTAGCAACTAGGATAAACTGCTGTTGTTAGTAAGAGAGATAGATAAAGAGAGTAGCAAAGTGTTAAAGTGCGACTTTAATTTAGTAATAAAGATAGAGAAGCAAGTAGGTAGTAGCAGCTAGCAACCTAGCTATAGTGCTGCTGTTGTTTAATTACAGCTAGGCATTGTTACAGTAATACAGAAGGAGGGACTTACTAAAGTTGTTAGTAACAAGCGCTCTACCAGCGGCGTAGCAATTAGCATTAAAGACTATTAGAGATGCAACAAAGAAGGGTGTAGTAATAATACAATAACCTGCTAGAGGCGTCCTATTAAGAGTTATTAGATTAATTGTAGAGAAGAGCACTACAAAGTTAATAGTAACACTATTACTTAATAGGCAGCTAAAGTTAGAGAAGGTAAGTGTACTATATAGTGTCCTTCTAAGGACATTTAGCTTACTCTTATGCTAGCAAAGGAGCGTTCTAAGACTAATAAGAGGCAGAAGCGTTTAAAGATGTCACCCGCTTTCTTAAACTCTAGCATTAAAGGCTTTACTAAGGTAATTCTTACAAGCGCGCTTGCACAAATAAGGCCTTAGAACTGCTAGCAACACTATAATTACAGTAGTAATTCAGCAGAGCCTCTAGCAAGGTAGATTAAGTTCAAATGCTTGCGCCTTAAGCTTAATTAACACACATTCAACTTCTTTAAATACTAAGCAGCCTTAATACGTTAGTTTAATAATAATATAAAACGCATCCTGCAGAAAGCTTTTATAAAGAGAGGCTACAATATTAACATACTAATAGACAAGCGCGACAGAATAACACTAGAAGTGTAGATTAAGTACTTACAACTCCCACCCTCTCTGCTCTTGCACCTTCAAAGAAAGGCACATAATTAGATAAAAAACTATAGCAGATTATCTAAAAGAAACTACAAGATTATTCAAAAGGAGCTCTCTACTTCTTCTATAGGGGTGTTAAATTGTGCACCACTAGAGGAAGTTGATGGAAATGCTAGTCTATTATTAAGGCCTTAGAAATTAACAGCACAACCATAACAGAGTAAGAGCAGTTAAGACAAAGAATAACAGTTAGTATGTGCCTTTTATAGCTCTATTTAGTTCTATAGAATTAACATATTGCTTTTATAGGTTGCGTAACACTTTTAGCATAGCACACATCCCTACTTCTAGCCAGCTAGTGCATCATCCCTATCAACATCTGTACACTTTGCTATACAACAACGCTACAACAGACATACAGACAAGTAAAAAGACAACCCTACGACTAAGCTAGGCTTGCACATAGTACACCCTACCTATAGCTGTTATAGCCATAGGTAGGGTGTGTTGTGTATAACGCTTACCTCTACTAACATATCTTCCTAAACTGCGCTAGCTTCTTAGTACTAAATGTAGAAGAGTAACACTTAATTAAGTATATAAATAGCTGTATTACTATACTGTAACTGTATTACTATAGTGTTGAGGTAATAGAGCACTGTTATTGCACTGTGGCTACAGTACAGATGCTGGGTGAGAGAGCTCCTCTACATTAATTGTTGTTAGTACAAGGTAATCTACACTTCCTATACTAGCTTCTATAATTAATATTGTAATAGGACCTGCGTACCGCGAGCTCTATGTAGTTGCTAAACAACTTCTAGTGCTGCTGCTTATCTGCGTGCTTCTTTATCTAACTTTTAAGTACCTTAAAGCTCTTCTTAATAGAGTTATAGTTAGGTGAGTACAGCAGGAGAAACTCTAACTGTATGCTAAAGGCCTTGCAAAGCTCTACAATTGCTGGCGATTAATAAATTGACGCGTTATCTATAAGCAGTATATAGTAGCTAAGTTGCAACAATAGCAATACTTTTTGCTTAAGAAATTTCTCTATAATCTTACTTGTAATTGCGCTTTAAAATATGTAGTGTGTGAGGTAACTATCTACTATTATAGCTAGCAAAAGACTCTATTGTTCTAACTGTCTTATAGAGTACAATAGTTTAACAGAGCAGCTAACAAGACCCTAGCTATACTTGCGATTGCCTGTACGCTTGTTGCAAGCACTCTTATTAATTGCAACTATTTACTCTGCAGTATAGTTTAACTATATTCTTGCCCTAAATATCTAACGCAGGGCGTTAGACTACTCTACTGCTTTCCTTATTGCAATCTTATAACTCTATTTTATTCTCTGTAGCTCCTAGTACACTAGAGTATAGCTCATAGGTATACCAAACTTATCTATTATCTAGTCTTTAATCTTCTCTAAGTACGCGTGTGGTCTGCTGTTAAGAAACTCGCAGAGGCGTTGCTAGTAGACGTTTAACAGCACGCTAGGTTATTCTAAGTTTACATACTTAGGCGCATATAGCTAACGCTAGGCCTCTAAATTGCGTCTATATTTCTGCGCAGAGTTATCTAAAATACTAGTCTGTCTATGTATATTAATGTTGCGTACACTAGCTTTAATTTAATTAACAACTACACAGAGGGTACTAGGAGCGAGTTTATGGCTATTAAAATTAATAGAGCAGCTTATTATAGCAGCTATAGCAGTTACAAGACTAGAAAATTAATTACAATAGCAAATAATAAGCTGCTAAGTAGCTTTGTATAGTAACTTTACCACGCAGTACTGTCTTGCTGTTCTTAGTTATCTCAATTTGCAATAGTACAACGTCTGTGCGCGGGAACGCTGTAATTGGATGAAAACCCGCACGGTATTTCGAAAACAATAATATCACCACAAACCTCCAAGTGGCGTCTTACATGGGCCTGAGCAGAGTCGTGGAGTCGCTTCTCTCAATTACAGCCGACCTCGAAACAAAAGACATAGTCATGGGCTTTACACCACTTTTGTGGGGTTTGTATCGTCAGCACGCTGAAGCGGCAGAGTCATTGATCCAGCATGGCGCCGATCCAAACGTACAGGGCGGTGCATTCGGGAACGCACTTGGCTTTGCAGCGTCTTGGGGCAACAGACGCTTAGTAGAACTTTTTCTTGAAAAATATGTTCAATGCCAACGACCCCATCGCGAACTGGTGCTCCGCGCCTGGAGTGGTTACTTCTAGACCGCAGGGTGGTTCAGATATAGTTGAGTTCATGCTGCACTACGGTGCAGATGTCGATGTACAGATCGAAGATCACCGCACCCCACTGAGAAATGCTGCATATTATGGCAATGATTACATGGTTCAGCTACTGTTGAGAAGGGACGTAGACGCTAACGCAAAGGATGATGCCTTCCGCTGCGTGCTAGAGGGGGCGGTAGCCGGTGATAGGTCCGATCGCGTCCGCAAAGTTGTGAAACTCCTCTTAGATCGTGGTGCGGACGTCAACGCGACAACAAAACACCTCAGCTTTCCGCTCGGATTTGCATCAAAACACGGATTAAAAGAGGTGGTCACAGTACTCGCAGACCGAGGCGCAAATGCCGACACCAGAGACAGCCTTGGTCGCACTGCTATCTGGTTCGCAGCCAGAGAAGGATATGCCGGCACAGTAGAGCTCCTGGTGGACTTTGGGGCTGACCTACATAGCAGCGACGCTTATGGATGGACACCTTTACATGTTACATGCTCTGTGGCCACGTTGCAGCGGCCAGGGAAATCCTTAGAAGAGGCGCATGTGACTGGGCGACAGACGCTGCGATCACGCCCCTTCACTTAGCTGCAGGCAAGGCACATGTTGAACTCGTGGAGCTGCTGCTATCCAAAAGTGTGGACGCAGATGTTGTCGGTAACAGCGATGGCCGGGCAGCTAGACAGGCGGCCTTGGAAGATGGCCACGGAGAGATAGTCGCGCTGCTGGACGACTATTTGAACGACGGAATTTTTGAGCACAGAGCAGACAGAGGCTGCTCTGAAAGTCCAGGCAAGATCGCCCAACATCGCAGATAGATAGCATTCGGCAGGACTTCAGTCTTAACACTCGGGATAAGCCTGGTTCTCTTTGCGATACGTATGAAGTAAGATGCACGCGCAGCGACCGAGGTGCAGTGACATCGGCTTTGGACGACGTCCCCACGGACTGTGGGCATTTTGCGGGCCACACGGGACAGCAGATTAACTGCTGTTCGAATTCGGAGGATTGAGCCGCTCATTCTGTGGTCGCTATTTGAATAGTTGACGTTCGTCGAGGTCCTGGTCATATTTTGGCGCTCACTCTTGGATAGTGGATAAATCAGACGAGCAGAGTTGAGACATGAGAATGTGGCATGCGGTACATTACAGCTTCGATACGCGCTCTTTCTCGACACCTTCCCTCAACACTCGCTTCAAGATCTTACCGCTCGGGCTCTTCGGTATCACATTCACAAACTGCACGCCTCCGCTCAGCCACTTGTACCGCGTCAGCTTGCCCTCAATCCACTTCTCAACATCACTTCCGCTCACATCGACATCATTCTTCCTCACAACATACGCCTTCGGTCGCTCGTCCCCATCAACGCCTTTGACGCCGATAACGGCGGCATCTGCAATCCCCGCGTGCTCAAGCAGCACACCCTCGAGCTCTTTGGGTGCAACCTGGAAGCCGCGGACCTTGATCATCTCCTTCTTGCGATCAACGATATACCACAACCCGGTCTTTGCATCTTGATACAGTATATCGCCAGTCCGCAGATACCCTTCCGCATCGAAGTCGCGCTCGCGCGGCACACCGATATACCCCTCGGTAATGCTTGGACCGCGAATTGCCATTTCGCCGGGCTGACTGTAGTCGTGCAGCTCCTTGCCGTTGTCGTCGAGCAGTTTGATATCCAGGTTTGGCAGGAAACGGCCAACGGAGCCTGTATCGTCGTCTTCCGGGTACGGGAGAAGGGAGGCGAAGCAAGACGTCTCGGTCATGCCCATAACCTGCGTGAATGGGCTGCCTTTTGGCATCAGTTCTTGGAATTTAGACTGCGTGACTGCGTCAAGCGGTGCAGCCCCGCCGTATGCGAGGCGTACGGACTTCAGCAGCTCCTTCTTCTTGGAGGCAGGCATGGGGTGCGCGAGGAGGGAGATGACCTGCGGAGGCACGAGAGTGAGATCTGTGATGCTGTGCTTGGCACACATCTCCAGAAACGTGCCGGGGTCGTAGCGGCGCATGACGACTTGTGGGTGTCCGGATCGAAGCGGAGAGATGTGTGTTGATGGCGCGGTGGCGGCGTGGAACATCGGCAACGCGATCAGGCGCTTCAAGACATATGGACGTGGGAAGTGCTCAAATGCGAGGGTGTGTTGCGCGACGAGGTTGTAGTGCGACAGCTTTGTGAGCTTGGGCAGGCCGGTGGTGCCGGAGGAGAAGAACAAGCCTGCGACGGTGGCTCGAGAAGTAGCCTCAGACTTGAAGCGGACCCAGTCTGATTCGCCGTGCGTGAGAAGAGTCCGCCAGGAATGATGATCTGCGATAGTCTGTTCTGGCGAATTGTGCAAGGTCCGGACCGGCGGCGAATCGAAGATGAGGATGCTGGACAGAGGGAGACCATAGCCCTCGGCTGCAGAGATGAAGCCTTGATTCAGAACTTCTGGGTCGCAAATCAATAGCTTGGGCGCACAGCTTCGAAAGGCATGCCCGAGCTGTGCAAAATGTCAGCGTCTGGACTATTGCAGCGTGATTGTTCGACCAACCTCGTACGCTGTGTAGGCTGGGTTGGACCCGGTGTAGATAGCACCGCATCCTATAATTCCAAGTACGAGAATGGGATAGTAGATGCTGTTAAATGCATGCACTAGTACTGTGTCGCCCTGATTGATGCCAGCATGCTTCAATCCGGCAACTAGCTGTCGAATAAGAACCTTGGCTTGAGCCGCAGAGATCAAGTTGGCAGGATCGTAGGCATCGATGTATACCTTACAAAGTCAGTCTGATTAGGTTGTGGATAACATTTGGATACGTACCGGGAGCTTCTCGTGGTCGAATTGCGGTTCGTCGTAGATCCAGGAAAGGATGTCGTTGTTCGGAATTGGCACATGCTCCTCAGCGAGCAGGGGCATTCTGAAGTCTGGTCACTGCTGTGAGTTGCTGTCGACCCTGCCTCAAGCTGCACCAAGTCGATTTTGTATCAAGACGTGAAACCCGGTCAGCTGACTGTGTCTGTCAGAACGGATGACGACTAGGTCGTCAGCCCTAATGCCGGTGCAGGTACTATCTCCGAGAGTAGAATGTCGATCCCGGGGCACGAAGCTTCGAAAAGCTTTAAGACGGAAAGCCTATGGGTCACAGTAGACATGGGGTATGCTGAAGCTGCTGAGCTGAACAGCAACTCGTCAACTCGTTAAACGGCTCGGTGCTTTGTCGGTTACATGCATGAGCTACTTAACCTCGGGATTTGCCCAAGCTAAACAACGGCTCGCATCACTGAAGTCGTTGCCAGATCAGCTTTGCTGAGCTTGTCGTCTTGAGAGCGGTCATGAAAAGGTCGCCAGTAGACTCGAAGCAGGGTGGGCGGTGGGCGATGCATCTCGCATCTCATTTACGTTGTCTGATCACCGCAAGCAACGGGTGAGGTTGGAAGAAACCTGGACACCTGTGCATTGACAGAAGCATTGCTGACCAAGAGGGCGATGGTAGAGGTGGTACCGCAGTTGCAGCGATGGTCGTCAATGGAATTGTGATCGCATCAACCGAATGTGACGTCACAGCAACCTGCGCGAGGCAGCCACGAGAGCTTCAGCTCGCAACTTGAGCTTCAACACCGCACAACCTCACAACACTACTTCAGTGCACGTGCTTCCAGCGGCAGTTCCAAACACTGCCGAATAATCGCGATTACGACGACCCTTTTGTGCATACCGTACGTCTCGACCGCTGCGTCGACCACCGCGTTTATGCCTCCCACATCCGCTTTGCTGGATGCTGCAACTGCGCACCTTCATACTTCGCTCAAGCTTGCTACGCCCTGCTCTCAGCTAGTCCGACGCACTCAAGCCCTCCATGCGCCGTCACCCGCCACAGTCGTGCCTTCCGCTCTGCTCAGCCCACACCCGCCCGCTCAAGCCGCTCCAATACTACCTGATGAATCGCCCAAATAGACGCACGACCGCAGCAATGCTTCTGCGCCCACCGCCGCTACCCACCTCGCCAGCTCGTCAGCCTTGGCCCTGCAGACTCACAGTCGCGGAAGTCCAGGCCTGCTGTGGGCTTGTTATCTCAACACTCGTGACAGAGGAGGGCGCCTTTACATAAGCCGGGCAGCGCTTGCAGTGAAGGGACGAGTCCCGTCGCCCGCAGAGTGATGCGGCATTAAGTCTAAATAGCAGACAAGAAGACGTGAACAAGGCCTGCCGCAGCTGACATCAGTATCTGACCGTCCCTCACGACCAGACTCGTTGTCAATCGCACACGTACACGATTCCAATGACCGAAGCGAAGCATCCCCACTCACCATTGCCCGCACAGACCGCCGCACACAAACTTCGAAGTCTGCAGGAGCGACAAGCTCGTCCCTGGCACGAACGTCCACGCCTCCGCCGCTATTCGCATGAGTCGTCGGCACAGATCAGCGCATGGAAGTCTCTTTGTGTCGATAAATGTCATACTTCCATCAACTTCCATCAATCAGCACCAGCACGATTCAAGCATCGGTGGTTTAGTGGTAAAATTAGCCGTTGCCATCCTTCACAGGACAGTTTCGGCTAGCCCCGGGTTCGATTCCCGGCCGATGCATTTTGCGCTCGCGGTGATGCTGAGGTGGTGGTTCATTTTTGGTGGGTCGTTGTGCGGTGGAGCTCGCTAGAGGGGGTCGAAGTTCAGCTGTGGGGAACAACCCTAGTAAGCTCGACCATCATTCCTCGTATGCGCAACAATTTTGGAAGCACCGCACGATGCCAGTGCTGGGTTGATAGCACGGAGGGCCACGAAATTACAGCTTGGCTGGGCAACTCGTACAACCCTACATTGTTGAAGATGAATACGGGTGAGCAATATTGCATATATCCAAGCATCATCTTCTTGCGCAAGTTGTGTCGGCTGCTGGCGATCGCTCTGCTCGACCACGGCTTCGAAGCTGCAAACGCCTCCGGAAAGTCCTTTGATGTTTGTTAGCAGATTGGGCCAGGTAATGAAAGAGCAAAGCTAATTCTGCGGATTAGGAAATCGATGTACACTTTCTGCTAAGCTCTTAGGAGAAGAGTGTAGGGTGTGACGCGAAATAGATTCAAAGTGCAGAGTACATTTGCTAGGAGCGCAGTCACCACAAATGCATCTTTTCTTTGTTACTCAAGTCTCTGTATCTCAAAGCAATGAGATAAAATGTTAGCAACCCATACCCAGACAATCTCATCTGGTCAAATTTTCAGCCTTGGGCATTCTGCACAAAGTGTCCGATCCTCATGTAGTCAACGTTCCGAGCAACACATCCCGCATTCAACCAAAGTTTGGCTCAACTATTTAGCAAGCTCGCAGTTCAAAAACGACAAAATTGTTAGCTGTATGTCAGGGACGACGTGAAATCACGACTTACGGCAGTTTCGACGAGACTAGTCGGCGCATAGCAACAGGTCGCCTTCCTGTTGCCTCCAACATTCTTGGCGCAATTCTCTCGGAACGTGAATAAGGTCGCGCTGCCTAGGAGGGCCGCTGCGAGTCATCAGCCAATCTTCTTGCCTCGTCAGTCACGGGATGCTCACGCTCAATACGACGACAATTGTCATCGACTCCGAGAATCAATGTTCCGGGCTCTTTGCAGCATACCGGTGTCCGCTTTAGAGCTTTTCCCAATATGCCTGAATTCAAACCAAGCCCGATATTCGGCAGCTGATTCAAGACGGTTGTTCCACAGTCGTACGCGGAGACTGCATCGAGGAGGATGAGAGATAGCGAACAAAGGGTTGGCAGGACACGCATATTGGATTGTAGAGGTCTTTGATGACCCTTGATTTGAGTGAGTATGTAATGACAGAGTATATAAGGTCAGATTCGGGTCCGCACGTGTTGAAAGCGTGAGCATTCCTCGCAGTCGTTGGTGCAAAGGGAGCCCGAGGGTGGTTGGTTTACGCATTCTTGGAATGCGAGCAATGCGAATACCATTCATCTCATAGTGCGTTCTGCTACAATCGAACGAAATTGTGCAGTGAGACCGAGCGTTGCCTATGCTTGAGTATCCTGAGCATCCAAACAGATAGTCTCACCAGTAAGGGCGCGGAGGGTCGGTTCACTGAGGGACGACTAGTCAGTGTTTGGTAAGCACAGGGAGATATTGCAACATATAGGACAAGAAAAGCTCTCATTACACGGACATGCCATGGTGACGTTTGATTCGGATGCACTGCCGTTCCAGAGACTCCGCTTGTGGAGTGCATGCCCACGCGAGCGTGTCTGCTCGACCTTGATGCTAAGACAAGAGTGACAGGCTTTAGGGAACCTGCCTTAGCTCTGAAACTATGATTTAGATGCCAGGTAAACTGGGCATTGGATACGTACAGGTTGTTAGTTGACAATCCGGCTCGGGTTCACATCTCGGGTGATGGAGCCGAAAACAGAAAACACCAATAATAGTGCGTTCGAGCAACAAGGCGTCGACATTCGCCTGCACAGTGTTACTTCGCATCTCACCTTGGGTACGAACAGGATCACAAAGAGGGAATCTGTTACATGAAAGCAAACATGGATTGTCGAAACCCTCACTACATCTAACAACCTTTGCACCACAACTACTCTACCCTGCGAATCTCAACCAGACTCTACCGATGCGCTATGATCCTCTTCGAAGTAGTCCATATGGTCGCAATGTCTTCACACTGAAGACCTGCAGTCATCAATGCGAGACTTGCGGCTTGGATCCTGCCCGGAGGTTTGCATGTTGTGCACATTCCTGGAAGATCCTTTGACCGTCAACATCGCCGTAATACCTCCCGGGTGGAAAATGTTCATGGCAATCATGACCAAAATCATCAACGTCGCGTCGAAAATGTACAGAAACACCTCATGTCTTAGCAGATAGCCATTGTTTCCTTGCACATACTCGACGATCCTGAACACACTCCGGATGAGAATCATCAGAGAAGTGCCGTAGAGCGTGTATAAGTGCTTGCGCCAGGATATGCTCGGACCCAGGCTAGCGAGATGTCTGCGACCACGAAGATGGAAGACGACCGCAACAATCACGAAGAATCCAAAGAAGAGGATTTGGCATCCTAAACCCCCAACAATGACGCACTCGCCCAGCTTCCCTGCGATCTTGGCGAATTTCTTGTCGCTGTCAGGGTGTTTGCCTGCTGTGGCTTGTATGCCGCCTCCGGTCGCTTGTAGGAAGAAGCAGAGGACGTCGCCGCTAACGAAGAGCTTGGTAAGACGGGAGCTGCGGATCAGAGAGAATCTCTCTCCATCAGCGAGGCGAATGATACGCCCGAGGATCATGTAAATGGACGCCGCAAACAGCGCGGGTGCCAAGAGGAGGAGCAGTGATTGTATGATGTAAGATATCTTGTCCCACTGGTTGCCAGAGGATAGGATGCGGCCGATGTATCCAACTGATTCGACTGGTATGTGTTAGTAGACGGAGACCAACCGCTGGATCATGTGTCGCTTACAAAGACCGCCAACTACGAAGGGTGCTAGGAACCATGCCCGCTTTCTGACCATCTGGCAGAAGTGAAGGGCGGTCATGAGCGCGAACAGAATCGTGAATAGTACGGCTGCAGCAAGCGATGGATGGTAGCGATAGAAAACGAAGGCGTTGGGATCGTTGATATCTCTGCTAGGTGCCATTGTACGGACAAAATGGACACAGTGGATCGAATTGATTTTGATGTCTCAGCGTGCGTGAAGGCTCGCAAGAGAGTCGTTTGGAATATATGGTATAACCGCCTCCGAAAAGTACAGAGAAGATTGGCAAACGTGGTGTTGGAACGCGATGTGAGATTTAAGCCCACACATCATGAGATTTATATGCCTTCTCGCTTGTTGTATCATACCTTCCTATCTCCTCATTGATATAGCCCTGCGCCTGCAAAGCCTCAGTTCTACGAGGTCTGATGCTTCATGACGGTCGACTGTCGTCCAGAGAATTCGTCGATTGGGTGAATAGTCCTTTGCACAGAGTATGCTCGAACAAGCGATTCTTGGAACGTGTCAGCATCGCCACCTTGCGGAAGACGAGCGCTTGGCGATGTGAGACCGATCTTCTTGTGAGAAGTTTCTTTCACGAATATTTCCATGTATTGACAAGACGGGAGTTGGAGATTTGCAGCGCTGGCGATGCGCGTTCAATTCGCCGACATGGTGACCAATCACGGATCTCGATATGCGATGTTTCCCTCATCAGCCTTAGGCCCTACTGATAGTGACCTGACAAACACCGCCCCGTGAGGCGTCCCATCGCCTCCTCACCTGCGCACACCTTCCTCGATGTGGACATTTAAGGATGGGTTCAGCCCAGAGTTGCCTGTCTGCAATACTGTCTTGTCAGTCCATCGCTTTTAACAGCTCCTGATTCGGATCTTTCTTACGCCCGAGGCCGTCGCGAAAATGGGGAGTAAGAAAGCTCACAGCAAGTCCCGGCTCGGGTGCGCCCAGTGCAAGAAGCGACGCGTAAAGGTGAGGGATTTCTGCACAAATCGTCTGAGGCCTCCCTTTTCGTGCTGTACTGTGCTCCTTTTTGCGAGCGATTTGAGAATGCAGCCAAGTGTCATTGCAATCGTCATTGCACGCTTTCTCAGGCAACAAAACACAAGAAAGACTAAACCGTATACAGTGCGATGGCAGATACCCAAGCTGTGTCAGCTGTGGGAAACGAGCAGTGGATTGTAGCTTCCTGCAGCTTGTACCGACTCAACGCCTTACGCCGTTTTCGAATGCACGCCCTCCTGAATCTGCTGTCACTGGACTTCAGCATAAGAGGCCATACAAAGTCTTTGTCTTCAGAAATGGCCAAATTCACGACTCGACTGCGTCTTTGTCAACCCCGTCGAGCGACGACTCCGATTCCTTGGGACCACAAATTACGAGCACACCCCACCACCTGCCATTGAACAACACGCGCAACACTAGTTTGTCCAACGTTCCCTCGGATCTTTTGTACCTACTTGGGCACTACCACAACAATACCAGTCTGACTCTGGCTAACGACGATCCTGCGAAACATGCATGGCAAGCCTTCATCCCAGAACTAGCCACGGACCATGCACATCTGATGCACAGCATCTTATCAATAGCAGCGCTCCAGCTCGGCTACCTGCATGTTGATCCTACACAATCGTCTTCCATGAACGCCATTGCCGTTGATCAGATGAACCAAGCACTGGTCACTTACCGGCCAGCAATCGAGACCATCACCGAAGCAAATGCTCCCAGTTTGTTTGCTACGGCGACATTGACTACTGTCTTTGCCTTCCGTACTGCGACAGTTGATATGCAAGATATTCTTGCTGCATTGTGCGCAGAAGATTCGACGGTACCGCGAGCCACTGCCGAGCAGCTCATCAACTCCGTTGCTCGGACTGTGTGGTCGGTCAGAAGTGCGCTCAGTGTATTGAGCCCCGGTTGGCAATGGATCAGGCAGTCCAAGATGAGCGCACTGTGTACGCGCGATTGGTGGCCAAAGCAATGCGAACGCCTACCAGCGAATGCGAAAGCTATGGAAGAAGATGCACGGCTCTGTGCGATCCAGAAAATGTGGGTATCATCTAGCGCAATCTGTCCAGACGACGCTCGGTGCTTGACAGACGCTATGCAGAAGCTAAGGGAAACCTATGCACTGGTTTCACAACTCACCGTTTCGGTCACCTTCGTTGCTGGCGCTCTGTGCCCTGCCGACACATCCACGGTCAATATACTGAAGGACAGAGCTGCTATCATTGTATGGGCAGCCAAGATATCCAGGCAGTTCGTCAGGATCCTCGAGCGTGGCAATGACGAAGCTATGATCGTCGTGGCGCATTGGGCAGTCCTTCTGGCCAGAATCCGCAACGTGTGGTGGTCTGACGGCCTTGGATCGAATATCGTCAAAGCAATCGCGATGATCCTGGGCAAAGAGAAGTGGGACCTGCTGCGATGGCCAGCTGAGGTTGCAGGCGTCGTATTGGAGAAGTAGAGTGAGCAGGTGTCACTGATGTTACGCTAGAATCGTCCATCAACACTCTCGAGAGTTGGCAACGGCCAGGCTCCTATTCAACACCTGCATTGGAAGTGAATCAGCAGAACTAGTTCTACTGGAGCTGACCGGAGGGAAAGTCTAGGCCAATTCGCTGACTCCTGACGGGACACAATACCAATCGGCAGAAATAGACTTCTAGGCTTTCCTGCGACCGATGTGTAACGTGACATACTCCGGCCTTCTGGATATCCTCTAGAACGGTATGTTCGCAGGGTGGTGGTGAGGGGGCAAGTGATACTGGGGGTACAACTCATAGTGTTCATTCGTCACACGATTATCAGCTCAGCATAGCGTCAGGTCACGGATATCGATGTTTGCACAAGCGGTTGATGCCATCGATGGGAAACGTTCAAATTCATCAATTAATTCGAATTCAAGCTACGATGGGTTCGACCTCCCTTCCGGCTGTTGACGTGCATTTAAAGATGATCTGCCATACCATTGCGGAATCGCCCCGAACGGATGTCGTTGTGCAGCGTGAGTGCGTGGTACAAGAAGATGCGCAGCTGAGAGAGATCGTCTTAGACCAGGCCTAGAGCATGATGGCCCCACATTTGGGTGTATTCCAGAAAAGAATGCTACAGTACCACCGTGATTATAGGCACAAACGGTGTAGTGTAGACGGCCCCCTCAGGCAGGATACGGAAGCTCTTGTCTCCAACCTCTACCGTGCAGTCTGTGATTTGTACAGCTCCACAGGATCAATATGGGTCGTCTTTCCGATGCGAAACTTGTCTTTCAGTTGCAGTTCGCCTAATGCGATAGCCGACAAAGTACGGCCGTGGTCAAGCAGCGCATGCACGCCATCCTTAGATGCGCCAGATCTCTACTTCCACAACTTCTGATTTGCCAAAGGACAATCAGATGTGCTAGAAAGAAATGAAGTTTCTGAACCTTTATAATTAGATCTCCTGAAGACAGCAGTGTGACCTGTACATTCGAAAATTCGTTTCAACTGAATCAGCGGCGGGAAATATTTTCGCCTTTTCACGTGTTCCAGAGGTCTCAAGTCTCGCAGCCTGAGGGGTATACTACCTGTCATGCTCCTACATCTACCCCACACGAAAGGGACGGGCTGTAAAAGTTTACAGAGCCTACTACGAGCCATTGCAAGCTCTAAATCAGCATGCCGTGCTACACGCCGCTGGTCCCCGGAGAAGTCAGCGTAAGGTCTTCTTGCATACCTTCGAAGCTTTCATTGGTACCACGCTGCCTGTGACTCTGCAGCTACCGGTGCCGTGGCCAACAGGGAAAGAGGCGTACACATGGGGTGATAGAAGCTTATGCACGTCTCAGCAAATATAAGTTGAGCTGAAAATGGTTCGTGAGGTGAGCAGAGTGTTGTAATAATTATGTAAAGCATGTTCCTAAAAAAGCCAAAAGAATTCCGTTGGCACAAAAGCGCAGATTGTAACACGTGACACAACAGTCCGATTGAACGCAATGTAGAAGGCATGCGCGTCAGACGGCTGCCGTTCGAAGCTGAGCACATTTTCTCACGAACGTATAATAGTATGGTCAACTGTGCTCTGATACCTGTTCGTTTCCATATCACATATCCGCATTTCCATCCCTCCATTGATTTGAACGAGACGATGCACTTCTCTACTGTTCTGTCATTCTTTGCGGTCGGCGCTCTTGTTGTGAATGTAACAGCCGAATGCTGCGGATCGTTCGGAAACTGCACTGGAGTCGGATCGTGCAACATATTCTGCTGCAATTGTGATAGCAGATTCCGCAAGGACGTTATTACGGGACGATGCCGCCTCTTTGGTACGAAACTCTAAGCACGATCTGCACACGAAACTGACTGTTCATAGTCTGCAGAGATGCCTGGACCGGTGACCAATGCAGCTCAGTCAAGCTGAGCCGCTCACTCCAGATCGATCATACAGCCAATGACTTGGCTATGCTCAAAGAGGCATCGGGGGGCATGGATCACATGTCCCTAGAAGCTTTCCTGAAGCACTCCCAAACGCCGAGACAGACCGATCACGAACACCTCGTTGCCAAATTCGAAGAGTTAGTATCAATCTATTGAACAGGTTTGCGCAATTACTGACTCGGCCATAGGCACGATCTGAACAATGACGGTGTTATCACGATTGATGAGATGAGGCTTTAAGGTCCTAACGAACGAGTTTAGATATGATACTGAACCCAATTTGAACCCTGTAGGCACTTGTTTTTGAAATCCCACTCCGACAACTCAACCAGACCCCATTCAATGTCACGTCATTATAGCTTGCTTCCAGTCGGCTGCCACTCTCTCGATAGCCCCATACGTCCATTTCAGGCTAGTACTTCTCCCAATCTGTTCTTCTCTGATACGATAGAATTAGTAAAGACCTGACACACGAATACCATAAAGAGCTCTCGTTCTCTATCTACGAAAGTGAGTATCACGACTGATATGTTCTGCCAACCTGAGTTTGTAAGGCCAGTTCCAGATCCTGCTTGATACATAGCCAGACATGAAGCTTCTCGCTTTCAATACATGATTATTCCACTCAAACGATTTTCTCTATCATTACCTGTTCCATACCTTCCAAGAGGTTTTATCATCATCGTAGCGGCAAGCACGATCGTGTAAAGCGGCAGAGGATGTCTGTAGTCTATCCACCTACTGCGCAGAGGAGAGCACTTATGTTGCGTGCCCGGAAAACGTGGCTGGACAGACAATCATTATTCGTTCGATCATCACAGTTTCATGTACTGCAGAGTAGCTTGTTCAGGATCGTTTTAATTGCGACGGGTCCTATTTGCACACATTATTGAAACGCGAAATGCTGGTCGACAAGCAGTTATGGGTTTCCAATGAGCTGATTCAAGGGGACACATGACACGTGGCTATGCGAGATGAATTACCGCAGAGGCCCCAGATACGTGACTATACCGGGAAAAGGTCTTGGTATGCCTAGAATACCTGGGTAGGGCCGATTAGCCGAACCCTTTTTGATTCAAATAACATTGCAGCTCAATGACTCACGTGGTTGTAAGCACCAATCTCATGACGTCCAGCACTTGTGCACAATCATAACTGCATGCGCTGGTACAACCGCCGCGATCGGAGAGTTCGAAAAAGTTCGCGTTTGAGGCCACCAACACATAAAGAATGAGTTGGAGCATCACAGAGTGAACTCGTTCTCGTCAATAGCTTTATTTTCCAATCCGAGCCGAACATCCCACCTTGTTCAAGCGTTCTACAATCAAAGTTGACTCATCATCCTGAATGGCTCCTGCTTGGCTCGAAAAGTTCATTGTGCGGGAAGACGCAACCCCAGACCCACGACGAAGCTCGGATCAACCTACTCTGGAGCTGAACTATACTGCCGCGTCCGATCATCGTCGCATCTTGCGCGCAGCGAGCGATGCAAGTGCACGTTACGAAGTTGAACGAAAAGCTATAGCCGGAATGTGGGGGAGCAAGTGTCAAGTCTCTCTTGCAAACGGGGGCAAAGAGATAGCTACCATCGACTTCCATGGACTGCCTCGACCTCGCATCGAGATACAATTCCCACAGCGCCATCACCATATCATGATCAGCATGAGTAAGCGAAAGGTCGACGCCAGCGGTGGGCTGGGTTGTCTGCATTGGAAAGGCACTGGCATGGAGGTGTACGGCGAGGCATCATGGGAGCTGCGAGACGATAAGGTCCTGATCATGTCGGTTCAGGTTGACGATAAGCAGTCGAACGGAGTGATCAGTCTGTGGAAGGATAGCCTGGACGATGAGACAGAAGAAGAGCTGGTCGTTGTGGGCATCGCCCAAATTGAGGAGTATAAGCGCATGTTGAGGAATTCAAAGACGTCTGCGTTTAGTATCGGTGCTATCGTGGGTGTTACAGGTGCGACCGCTGCTACATAGAAGGTCTAGAGCTTGCTGAGTATCTTTCGCTTCCACGCGTCCCGGTGCCGGCCGCCTTGGCACGACGCTGTTGATGATAGCATCTGCAGAAAAGAAAGTGTGCCAACGCTCTCAATAGTTTGAATTTCACCCAGTGTCTATTTTGAGATGATAGTGTAATGCGGAAAGACGAAACGCCAAGTGATGATAACAGGATTTTAGGTCAAACGATCGCGAGCGGGGAGGAGCCACCGTTGGGACCAACCAACCTAGCAATTCCTTCATGACGCTAAAGACTCAAATCATGTTACACTTGCACGACGAGACTCTGCTGCGGTACGGACGAAACATAGTTAATCATGCGTGGCGTTGGAAGTACTCCAAAATTCCCTGCGTGTCTTTGGACTTGACCGAAAGGCTGAACGACGGATTTCATCATGGCGCTCATTGATAACAATTCGATCAACAGTGATTGGCGAAGGTAATGCGTACTGAGCTGCTTAGGCGATTACGACCCCATTGGTTATGAGAGGTGACCATACGGCAACTGCGCATCCTCGGAACCCTCCATCGCGAGTGCCTCCATGGCTTCCCTCTCCGCGATCATCAGCCTCGGCGCGGCAACACCGATAGTCGTAGAGCCCTTGGTACCATGCGATACCTTCCTCACGCTCGTCGATCCTCCGTAGAGATAGAGCCATAAGAAGTCATGCCGAACAGTTGCTCTTGTATCCCACAGCTGGTTCACCCAATCACCGCCGGGCGCGACACTCTTGTCCCTTTCGCTGTACATCCAGAGACAATCCTGTGCCCCCGTGCCTGCTGCGAAGTTACTCATGCCGTATGCGTTGTCGAAGTGCTCCAGCATTTCGTTTGCCTCGCTCGGTATCTCGGGCACGCACTCGTAATGATAGCCTCGCTGTTTCCGCGCGGTCGCCGCATTGGTACGTGGGTCGGAAGAGGCGGGTGCTGGAAGATCGCCAAAACAGATTGTCAAGCCACAGGTCAAGATGTCCGAGAGCACTTGAGCCACTACGGGCTGACTGCTGACGGGGACTGGTAGTCGTTCGCCAGTGATGCGTGCATAGCGCCAGAAGGTGGTCAGACCATTATCAATCATCAGGCGCTGTGGTCCCGAGTTGTGCGCGTAACGCACGGTGTAGTGCTCCATTTCTGGGGAAGGCGTGTCTGACAATGGTATAGCGAGCGTGGTTGAGGTCGCTGCGACAATGTGCTTATTCGACGTGTGGACAAGCACGCCACCAAGCGCCGTAGGCACGAGATGATTGCCTTCAGGGCTTACTATTGCCATGACAGGTATAAGTTCCAGATGACACTGAAGATGTGAGCTGGCATGCCTTATTATGACCTATTCCCACCTCTTAAGCCTGTGGGCCGCAAGACTAGGAAGCGTCCAAGCAGGTGGCTTGAGCTATTGGTCTCGATCACAGATCTTGTTTGTGACAAGAATCGCTCGCGAACCATTACCGAAAGAACAAGCTTGTTAAGGTTTTGGCGCGCCACAACAGTGAAGCTTCGCTTGTTTCGCAAAGCTGTGTGGCTGGGTAGACATTACTTTAGTTAGTCAGCCGCAGATAGCTTTAGTCAGCCGCAGATAGCTTCGGTAAGCCGCAGATTGCTTTAGTTAGCTGTATACGACAGAACAAACTTTACATTTTCTCTAACCTAGAGTTCAACTTAAGATCAGCCTCAACTCTAGAAGCAACCGTGATGTTAGAGGCTTAGCTAGTGCTGCAATGTACACTTCTGCATACGCACAGTATATTATAGAGACTTACTCTAGAAGACTTTTAGATGCTAGACTAGTTGTATTTCTGCAGTTTAACTACTTCTAAATTTAGGTATATTAATTAGTGCGTTAACGTACCTCACGGGCGAGCGGGTCACACGAGCGAGCGGGTCACACGAGCGAGCGGGTCACTTTTCCTAAGACCCTACTAAAACTTACTCTATTATAGCCTAAAATACTACAAATTAGCGCTATATAAGGCAAAACAAGCTATATTATTACTTAAAGACTTTTTCTACTTTATTCTTACATATTTGCACATTATGCCTAGTTTTATTGCACTATTTATAGTATTTTTTAGAATAATTTGCCTACTTTAGCGCACACTTACTTCTTTACTCTTTTTCTATTACTACACACTCTAAACTTCTTTAAAGCTATTAATTGCTAGCTCTTTTTAACTACTAGACTTCTTTTCTGCTAAATTTACTTTCTTTTATATAACTTATGTTGCGTAGTAGCCTTAGTAGCTACTTTAAGCTTATAAATTTGTTTTTATGCAAGCGTAAGCCTATATAATAGAATTGCTTCTTCTTTTATATAGTGCTTAATTGCGCTTAGAATAGAGTTTAGAGAGCTATCTTAATTCTTCTTATACTTGTTTTAAATTAGAGTTAATTGTAACTTAAATTCTAGAGTATTGCTTAGAGTTTGCAACTGCTAGGGCTCCTTATTAATAGGGAGTTGTAGTAATAGAGTCTATAGCTTTACATTAAGGCTACTTATAACCTAATCTAGGTTAAAAGGGACTAGTTTAGCGCCTTAGAACCCTCCTAGAATATTGCTAGAAGTAATTGCTATATTGTAGGCTGCTTTAAAGTATAGCAGAAACTCTAGCTTTGTAATATAGTTAATCTAGTTGCGTATAGCATTTTTAGCTTAGCGCATATAGACTTTCTTTAGAGGAGTAAAATAGCCTATATTAAGAGGCTGTAGAAAGTGCAATAAGTGTAGAGGCATATATATAGAGACAATCTTATTATTCTTGTAGTATTGCTAGAATTAAACAGAGTTATAGCTCTTATAGCTATTAATAATTAGCATATAGTAGGTGCTAACAGTATACCTCTTTAAATGCGCATTAAAGTACTTTAACTAGTTAAAGGTAAGCTAATTAGTAGTCTAGCTATTTTTAGAGATGCTAATAATCTAGTTGTAGGGTAAATCTTTGTCTTTGTACTAGTTAGACAGATAGTTGCGCGCTTTAAAGATAATAAAAAGTAGAATAGCCTATTCTTTAGCATTAATGCCCTAAATAACTATTGCCTACTTCTAGTTGCCTAGCTAGATCTGCTTTAGCTGTTCTTGCGTACCTAAAGCTGTTACAACTACTCTATTGCTTATCTAGCCTATTATAAAGCCTGTCTTGTCGAAGTTGTATGTGTTGTTATTCTAGATACTATACTTAGCTTTTATATTAGCTATAAGGTCAAACTAGCCCTAAATAAGCCTAGAATTCTTACAGAGGGCTCTTTTGTAGTTGTACTTGCAATTAAACTTTAGTTTAAGCTCTTTCTAACGCAAGACAAATATACTAGCCTAGTTTAGGCTAATATAACCTATTCTACGCTTAGCGTGTAGAATATTTACTATATTAGCTATATCTTCTAGCTAAGGGGGAAATTCTCGCGCAACTAGATTAAGTATATAATTAATAATTACCTACTTCTTAGTATTAGTTAGATTCTATTAGTTAGCTATAGTATTAACGTACCTCACCGGCGAGCGGGTCACACGAGCGAGCGGGTCACTTTTGCCAAGACCCCACTAAAACACCAACTCTATACCAATGCCTTCACAACAACAACAGATAGCTGCGTTAAAAGAAGCCTGGATACAGCTTGCGCTCTAAGCTATTCAACAAGCCCCTAAGCTCTCAGTAAGACGCGCTGCAGCTATCTACAAAGTCTCTAGAACTACACTAAACGAACGACGCGCTGGACGACCTTCACGCGTCGATACTATGGCCAACTCACGGAATCTGACTGATACTGAGGAGCGGGTGATTGTTGATCACATACTTGACCTGGTTGCGCGAGGATTTCCCCCTCGGCTGGAAGATGTGGCTGATATGGCCAATGTTCTGCGCGCTGAGCGCGGAATGGGCCATGTTGGCCTAAACTGGGCCAGTACGTTCGTCTCGCGTCAGGAAGAGCTCGMAGTGAAGTTTAATCGCAAGTACGACTACAAGAGAGCCCTCTGCGAGGATCCTAGGCTTATTCAGGGCTGGTTTGACCTTGTAGCCAACATGAAAGCCAAGTATGGTATCCAGGATGACGACACGTACAACTTCGACGAGACAGGCTTCATGATGGGCCAGATAAGCAACGGAGCAGTTGTAACAGCTTCAGGTACGCGAGGACGGCCAAAGCAGATCCAGCCAGGCAACCGGGAGTGGGCAACAGTCATTCAGGGCATCAATGCTAAAGGATAGGCTATTCCGCCCTTTATTATCTTTAAAGCGCGCAACCACCTGTCTAACTGGTACAAAGACGAAGATCTACCCTAGGACTGGGTTATTGGCATCTCTGAAAACGGCTGGACTACTAATTAGCTTACTTTTGACTAGTTAAAGCACTTTAATGCGCATTTAAAGGGGCGTACTATTAGCATCTACTGTATGCTAATTATTAATAGCTATAAGAGCTATAACTCTATTTAATTCTAGTAATACTACAAGAATAACAAGATTATATTTGTATGTATGCCTCTGCACTTATCGCACCTTCTACAGCCTCTTAATGTAGGCTGTTTTGCCCCTCTAAAGAAAGCCTACACGCGCTAAGCTGAAAACGCTATACGCAACTAGATTAACTACATCACAAAGCTAGAGTTCCTACTATGCTTCAAAGCGGCCTACAATGCAGCAATTACTCCTAGCAACATTCTAGGAGGGTTCCGAGGCGCCGGACTGGTCCCTTTTGACCTAGATTGGGTCATAAGCAGCCTTGATGTGAAGCTGCGGACTCTATTACTACAACTCCCTGTTAACGAGGAGCCCTGGCAGTCGCAAACTCTAAGCAATACCCTAGAATTTGAGTCGCAATCCACTCTAATTCAAAACAAGTATAAGAAGGATCAAGGCAGCTCCCTAAACTCTATTCTAAGCGCAATTAAGCACTACGCAAAGGGGGGAGCAATTCTATCGCACAAGCTTGCGCTTGCACAAAAACGGATCTGTGAGCTTGAAGCAGCTGCTGAGGCCACTACGCGACGCAAGTCATACAAAAGAAAGCGAATTCAGCAGGAAGGGAGCCTAGTAGTTGAAGAGGGCCAGCGATTGACAGCTCTAAAGGAGTTTGGGGCGCGTGGTGATGGAAAGAGGGCGAAGAAGCAGGTGCGCGCTGAAGTAGGCGAACTATCCCAAAGACGCTGTAGACAGTGCAACAAGACTGGGCACAATGCGCGAACGTGCAAGAATGAAGCAGAAGAGGTCTCTAAGTAATAATACAGCTTGTTTTGCCTTATGCAGCGCCAATTTGTGGTGTTTTGGGCCATAATAGAGTGGGTTTTGGTGGGGTCTTGGCAAAAGTGACCCGCTCGCTCGTGTGACCCGCTCGCCCGTGAGGTACGTTAACGCATAAAAGTTGTCTTGCGCGTTATTTATTTAGTGTAGTTCTAGAGACTTTATAGATAGCTGCAGCATGTCTTACTAAGAGCTTAGAGTTTTATTAGATAGCTTAGAGCGCAAGCTGTATCTAGGCTTCTTTTAACGTAGCTATCTATTGTTGTTGTAAAGGCATTAGTATAGAGTTAGTGTTTTAGTAGGGTCTTGGCAAAAGTGACCCGCTCGCTCGTGTGACCCGCTCGCCCGTGAGGTACGTTAACATTTATGCAGACAGTCATGCACGCACCTGTCAGGCCAGATAAACGTATGCTTCAGCTTATCTCACAATACCCTCGACAACATTAGCGGCAGCGTGCTCAATGCAACCTATTCGTCCTTGAGTTCCGCTTAGCCTTCGGTAAGCTTCTACAAGTTTGATCCCCTCACGCTTATTGCGGGGACCCAGCCGACATCAACGCAGTTAGTAACCGCCACAAATTCCGCTGAGCACGCCAACGACAACTCTACTTCCGATTCCCTGTCTGGAGGCACAATAGCGGGCATCGTTATTGGCGTCGTAGCTGCCATCGCTATCGCAGGCATCGCCACGTTCCTCCTCTGGAGACGTAGGCAGAAGAAGCGGAACAAGCCTGCGCAGGCCATGACTCCTGCCGATCCAAAGTATGCCAAACCAGCACAGGAGCATAGGGGGCATTCCGGGCACATACCGCAGGGAATTGAACCAGAAGCAAATCAGGCCACCGAACTGCCCGGAAACCAACAATGCTACCCGCCTCGGGAGCTGGCCACAAGTCCGCAGTACTCTACTTAACGTCGGTGTTGCGCACACCTAGTGATGTAATGAGTTGGATGAAAATTGACCTGACGTCCCTCTGTATGGGAAGAAGTAGTGATAATTTCTATCTGATGTCTAAGGGCACTCTCATATACTGCTTTGAGTGCCAGGGCGAGGTTTGATACTGACACAATCACGAACTGTGCTCGTGTCAGTCCCAGACAACACAGTCACGTGAGGTTGGGGTGTCCCAAATCAACAGGGACGTTACGCAGCCTCCTCCAGCCTGCCTTGATCACAATACAGAGCGCCGAGATTGTTGACCGTGTCAGGCAGTCATATTACCGTACGACCCCCCTCACCACTTAATTGGTTACCTTCTACCACCCCGATCCCTCTCGCTAGCGACTCCCTCGACGACTTTCCACCTCTCTCCCCCGCTCCACCAAGGCTACAGCAATAAGAGGGGATACCAAGAACACGTACGAGGGCAGGGACTGGCTACTATAATGCGCTGTTAGCCGACGATGGTCAAGGAATCAAGCGAGTGCGTAACCACTGACACCTACAATTTGTTTATACAAGCCCAGCACCATACATGAAAACATCCTCCTCAACAATCAGTGTTCTCGGCGATTGGCGGCGTGAGCAGCTCCTCAGGAAGCGCACAAGCGAATCCTCGTCGCAAGGTCGCGAACGGAAGCGATTCACGCGCAAATCAGGTTATGAAATCCTAACATCGCAAAGAATTTCGAAGTGAAACCCACTCTATTCTCCGAGGCGCCGCTGCGCGTGCTTCACTCGTTGTGGGGCCTGCTTGAGCACGACGGCTTTTGTGGCGTTGAGTTACTGCTGGCACTCGAAGGAGTACGTGACCGTCGCGCAATCGTATCGCTTACCTGTCCGCTCCAGAGACGAATTGGACCATCAGCGTTGACGTCCCTATCTGCAAATGTCTGTGGAGTTTCTTGCTGGAATTGCTCGAGTCGGACGAAGAAGCGATTTGGGTCGATCAACTTTGCCTGGTCCAGGATAACGAGAGGGAGAAGGAGAAGAGGTCGGCGGTCGCGTCGATGGATGCCCTGTACGTTTCTGCGAGGCTGGTCTTTGTGGCAATCGAGGATATAGTTCTTGCATTTGACGAAGCAACCCTGTTGACAGACGCGGTTAGACATGTCGCCGAGGATCACGACTGGACTTTCACCCCCGCAATGGCGTTGAAGGCTACCCGCTGTGAATCCGGCGCTTATAAATGCCAATGCATATGCTAGTCACTAGGGTCGCCATCCATAGTAGCTGGCTTGGCCTTGGGCTCTCTCCGCCCGATCAGACCCCATAGATTCCAGATTCCTCGATAGGGATATCCTCGGTAGGGTTTCTCGCCGAAGAATGGTCTTTCTGACTGTGATAGGACACCGGCTTTCACCAATCGGTCGATAGATTCGTCGATTTTGACACCATTGGGAATGTCACGAAGACCACCTATGTTTGGTGACCACGGCTGGATCCACTTTTCTCCGTCCAGCTCGAAGTGCGACAAAGGAAGCAGTTCTGCACAGCGTTAGATATTTCAGAATACTGGTGAGAAGCTGCCCTACCTAGAAGCCACCAGAATTGACGGCCGGGCCATGATGCCCCACCGCCTCGAACAAGCAGGTCATGCTTGATCAAGCCGAGATGCTTCCCTTTTCCAGATTCCAGATCACCTTGGATTTGACCTACTCGTCTTTCCAGCTCATCCAGACCCTTGTCAGGGTCTCCAGGGGCTTCCTTATGCCAAACTAGAGGTTTGTTCTGAAAACAAATGTGTGAGTAACTGAATATGAATGAAGCCGAAAATGGTCACCCACCTGTGGCGATGGCTGGATCTTTCGCACCTCATCCACCATCCACTTCAACGCAATCTCTGACAACGCATAAGCACCTGTTGCGGTTGGCCACCCTCCACCGACGTCGCCATGATTACCTGCAAACCAGCGTTCTTTAAGGTCGGCTGGCCCTCCATGACGTTGTTCGGCGAACAAAAACAATGTCGGTTTGAACTTTGCCCGACGTTCGTGGATCGACACTGCATGTCGAATATGTGTGGCAGGCGGACGCCGTATGTATGGCGAGAGACGTCGGAATAGAGGGACCTCAAGATTGGCGACGCTGTTGACACAATCGAATAGGCCGAGAAAATGGACTTTCACATCCTTCCTGCAGAAGGTCCTTTTATAAGCTTGGATGTATTGCCAGTCTTTGTCCTGATATCCAGCGCGACAATAGTCGCTCCATTGGTACCATGCGAATGACACATGTTCTTCATTTCCGCGAGACAGAAGTCCAATGTCGTGGAGCATTTCAGCTAATACACGAGCGGTATATGCTCCACGGCTGAACCCGAAGATGTAGACGTCGTCGCCATTAGCGTAATATCTCATGAGAAATTTGTAACCAGCAATCACATGCTCGGCGAAAGAGAACGCGAATCCTTCGTCCAGTTTTGCTTTGAGCCCCGCCCAGGCCTTAGAAAAGGCACTCCAGTGCCTCGTGTTAGTGATGGGGCCCCCGGCATCGTAAGTTCCGATTCCAGCTGGACCATGTCGTCAACATGCCTGATCCACAGGAAAACCTCAAGATTTGCAAAGAACGCTAGTGAACTTACGCTGGTAGTAGTGATATTGATCATTTGTTTCACGGTCCAACATGTCGTATAATTTGACGATGTTCGTATCGGCACTGTTAGCCTGAAATCTATTGCTTGTGCCATCGAAACAGAGCACAAGGCGATTTCTCTGGGGTGTATCACCCATGCTGGATAAATACACCAGATTGCTAACAAAGCCAAGTAGAGAGATTGATTAAGTCGGTAGCAGCCCACGTATAGGATTCAAGAAGCGAAAAACTGGGAGCAGCCAATTCCTTTCGGAATCGAGCGCATCGCGGCTGTACTTATAAGCCATCTACCCCGGTACCCCGGACACCTTTGGAGCATGAGCAACAACCACATGACTAGTTGGGCAATTATAGATGTCGTGGGGCCGGGTTGCATGCAGCTGCCTAGTTACGCCATGAGCTGACAAGCAGGGGTTGTTGGTAAGACCATCACTACTTGTGCGAGACTATTGGCTAGAATCTTTGCAGCACATCAGCCGCACCTTCAGCCGCACCTTCAGCTTGGTCGTTTGCGTATGAAAGATCTGAGCGAATATTCGATTTGACTTATTGAATCGACATAGAACTCAATGAAAGGCTGCCTCATATTGCTCATTGAACTGGGTTCAACATACTTCATGCAACTGGGGGACCTTTCCTTTCTCCCAAACCCTATTTGTTCCCATAACACCCCAAAATCGGTGGCGTTCCAGTGCGATAATCCCCAGAGCTTGCAGCGCGGCCAAGCCGAGAGAGTTCGCTGATCTTGCAGGTGGAAACCCACTTAGCGCAGCCGAAGATGACTTGCAAAGCTCCATTCTACACTTGCAATCTCTGTTTTAGTTCCATGCCACTGCTTGTGTATTGCGCAACATTTTCCCCCTGCGTTCTTTGCCCCTCCCCGCCAATCCGCTCTCCTTGCTTAGCGAACAGGGAGTTGCTCCCTTTTTTATATTTAAGAAGTAATTAGCCCTGTGCGTGAAATAAATATACCTAAAACTCTTATCTATGCTTAGACTTTATAAAGGGCTGCCTCTTTCTCTTCTCTCTCTCTCTCTCTCTTTCTTATATTGCCCTTCTCTTACTCTCTCTGCCTTCTCTTCTCTCTTCTTCTTCTCTCTCTTTATATGTAGCTGCTTTTTCTGCCTTGCTTTGCCTGTTGTTACTCCCTTCTACCTTAAATTAGAGAGTAGTAGATAGTAGACTTAGCAGTGCACTAGCACGCCTAAGCTACGCGTTTGCTTACCCTTCTTGCCTACATCTAGCACCTACACAGAGGCTTCTTGCTCTGCCACTTATGTAGAGGCGCTGTTGCTCTAGCTTATACTCTAACCCACCTTAGCTAGACTAACTACTATAGATATAGAAGAAAGGACTGCAAAGCCCTGCTGCAAGCTTAGTAAGCTGTTTATACTAGCACCTGCTCTATAGCTATACGCACAGAGGCAGATCTGCTTATCTAGCAATAGAAGTAGAAGTAGGCTGCTACTTATCTATTACTAGCTGCTACCCTGCAGGGGCTCCCTATCTACTACGCCTTCTAGTGCAAGCTTAGCAATCTAGCAACTAGTAATTGCTGCCAATTTCTCTATAGTTACCCTAGGGGCATTCGCGCTTACTGCTGCACTATATACAGCTAGAGGGAATAGCTATAGCAAGGCCGCGCTATCTGCCTATAGAAAGAGCAGGCCCTGCTCTAGAAAGAACAAGTGCCTGCCTAGCGCCTGTAGAATAGAGGCTAAGCTACACTCCTCTAGCACGTTACCTTAGTTGCAGAGCTGCCTCTTAAGCCTAAGCGTCTGCAGGCTGCAGCAGGCCTAATTAACAAGAATAAGAATAAGTAGGCTACTAGCCACCAGACCTAGACAGATATAGAGGCAAGGCTAGCCTAGGGCTATAGCAAGAAGAGAAAGAAGGAAGTAGCTACCTAAGCTGCTTATAGCGCTTAGTACCCTATCTACACCTTCCTATAGATAGAGAAGACTAGCTAGACAACTTACTTTTGCGCCTATTATCTAGAGCAGGTAGCTCGCCTGCTAGACCCTTCTGCTGCTAGTAAGCTAGGCTTAGCTAACCTCTACAGTGCCTTTAACGCTCTAATTAAGTCTGCCTGCACGCTAGCTCTAGAGGAAGATAAGGTTAATATGTTTACTCTTGTCAGATAGAGCGAGCTGGAGTGAGGTCGGATCTGTACAATCGAGCAGGGACCCACTGTAGTGGAGCGTTATTCACCTCCAGGGCTCATTGTGCTCGATGCTTTGAGTAAGAATCAGAAGTAGTATTATTATTAGTAGGTGTGTTGTTGTATGTTCGTTCTCCTCCCTCCCTGCTCTAAGGCCCACTCAGTTCAGCTGCTGACTACGCTACTTGCCCTATGTTACTCCACTACATCCCTCCCCTATTTAAGCAACTTGGCCCCCTTAAGTTGCGTTAGTTCTAAGTGCAGCTTAGAGCACTTCTTATACAAATTACTGCAAAAGAAACTAACAGCCTATACTCTAAAATCCTCCTTATACTCTCTACTAAGTTCTTCTTAATTTATTGTTTGTTCAATCTGTAAGCCCTTGTGTTTATGCAATTTAATAACTGCCCTTGTTTGCTCTAATTTGTCCTTGTTGCTCTTTTTGCACTGCTCCCTACTTCTTCTATTCTAGCTATTTGTTTGCGATATTACTAATTATTCTGCGCTTTCCTTTATTTGCTATAATAGTCTCTTATAAATCTTAAAGCTCTTCTATTGTTTGTAGATTTATTCGCACACTTTTAAAATTAGGCCTCTAGGTTAGCGCCTCTAAGCAACGCTTAGCGCTGTTAACTGTTATACTTAAATTTTCCTGCCTTTACCTTGTTGCCTAGGAAGCGTAATAACTAAAGGGCGCTTAGGCGCTAGCGTTGCTAAGTCCATTTGCGCTCTTATAATAAAATATCTTTTACAACCCTATAACACTATCTTTTCTTTTCTCTACCTCTATAACTCTAACTCTTTGCTGACTTTTGCTTGCTAAGCCCTTATTTTTTGCTGCTTTTCTATTGTCTAGCTTTACTGTTCTGTTCAACTCCCTGCTAATTCGCGCTCTACTTCGCCCTCGCACACACTTACTTTACTACTCTATTTGTATTGTAGCGATACTTTACCTGTTCGCAATGCCTGGTAGTTGTGCTCTGAGCACGCCTCAGTCCAAGACGGTCGGCGCGAGATTGATTGAGAGTGGCGTTGACCCAGTGTTCGTCGACCACGCCTCTGAGTGCCGCTTGATCTCCTCTAGAAGCTCTAAGAACAACAGGGTTAGTAAAGGCGTGATTAAGAAGATTAGCGCTAGTAGTCAAGGACAAGCTCTTGCATACTTCCCTGACTTTTAGCGTTTTGCTAAGTACCTAGCAAACTGTAGTATGTTGCCTTTTCTTTTCTTTTTTTTCTAGATTTACTTAGCAACCTTACTAACTTTTACTTAGTAAACTCTGCACTAGCTAAGGAGTTTAAATCCACTAACAGCATTATTTTGTACACGAAACTTGTTTGCTAGAAGCGCCATAATCCTCTACTTAACTTCCTCTACATTGTTCTCCTTCTCTGCCTTAAGACTAATAAAGAATCTAACCTTCACAACATTCGCAAGAATAAGGTACACAACATCTGCCCTAAGTTCTGCTTATAGGATACATACTTCCGCCCTAGTACTCGCAAACAAGGTGTTACTAACTACTATTTATAGGTCTATGTTGCGCATTATTAACTTCAAGCTGTAGTTATAGGGCCTGTCAATATAGTAGCTCCTAACAACAACTACAACTTTAACTACAACTTCAAGAATGCTTGCGACTGTTGTGCAACTTTTAGTAGTCTAGCTAAGCCTTTTAAGTCTTGCAGGCGTGCGTTCTAGTATAGTACTATTCTTAGTAGTGGCAGTTGCACCAACTACCTCTAGAGTAGGCGCCTTAAGGACTGCAGCCTTCGCTGTAAGTTCTAACTCCCTTTCTTAGTCCTAACTGTTTCTTAGGATGTTAACTTAATGCTTTCTTAGTAACTGTTGCTGTAAAGCGCTCAATTAAAATTAACCCCACCTAACTCTCTAAGAAGAAGTCTGCTGCGCCTACGCTAGCCTGCAAGAAACTCTGCCGCACTCTTACTAGAGAGCTTCGCAATGCCGCTTCTTCAACTTCTGCGCCTTTGTCGTCCACTAAGAATGCCTCTAAGGCTCCTGTCGCTGAGGAGGGTTCGTCCCTAATACCAGTGTTGTCTAAGTCTAGTTCTAAGCAGCAGGAGGCTATGTTTGCTGCTTTCACTGAAGGTTGGCCCGCTCTTAGGGAGCGCTTAGCTGTTATGCGCTTAGGCACTTTAGGCCTAAGCATCTCTTTAGATACTCGCGATAAAGCTTCTAGTCTTTTGTCTTCGCCTAACAGTCCCTCTATGTTTCCTAGTAATAGAGTAGAGAACGCTTCCACTTTTGTTGCGCATAATTCTAAAGCTAAGAAGCTGTCTAAAGATAAGGAGAATGCTAATAATAATTTAACTGCTGTTATAGGTAAAGACAGTAAGAAGGATAGTGATTTTAAGATGTCTAGGGAGGGCTCTGATAAGGCAGATAAGGAAGATAAAGAGGTTGCAGTTGCTGCTAGCGGCTCTAAGGTCGTTAATTGGGATGCCCTAGATAAGCTGCCTCTTCATAAGCGAGGCTTCATAAGGCGCGACAGGGAGCGTCGCTTAAAGGCTAGTTAGAAGTAACTGCTGCTCCAGCTCTTTCTCCTTTCTATACTATAGTTAAACTCTGTACTTGCAGTCACCAATTCTTGTAGTTACTAAACCTTTGCTTGTCTTAATCCTCGCTCTTTTTCCGCTTTGTCACTGCACCAAGTCCAATCCCTCCCCTATTCAAAAAAACTTAGCCTCTTTAAGTTCATAAATTCAAGTTAACGCTTCCGTCGCGTTAGCCTAAGATTTCGCCATAGGCAGTATTAAACTCATGCGCCCGCTGCCTTAAGCAGTCCACGTCGCCCCTTAAAGGTCCTTCTTGTTATTTAGCCCATTCGCAATCTGTTTTATGCTTCTCTAAGTGTTTTATGCTAGCCTAAGCTCCCTTTAGATACCCTTTTTAGGCCTTGCCTCTTCATTCTTTGTTGTCCGCCTTTCGCCTATTCTTCGCGCAAACTTAATACGCTCTATTGCTTCCTTAAAGTTCCTCCTCTGCACCTCATGCCTTCGCTTATTCTCACTGCCGTTTGCAGCTATCCACAATATCTGCCTCCGCGCTATCACCACTAAGCGGCTCTCTGCGTTCTCGAGCGTTTATTGGCCTTCACCTAGTTACCAACAGCAGCGCGTTACGTGACTGGCGCTTAGACTATGTTGTGTTTTAGTTATAAGCTTCCTTCTTCACAAACAAACACTTCTTTATTCTTTATTCTCACGTTCGCTGCTAACATCTCCTTTGCTATTCACTTTCTCTTCAACTGCACATTACCACCGTATAACTTCTCCTCTGTTCCTCACTTCAGCTCTCTCATTCCTGTCGCCTCGCAACCATCGCCTCTCTGCGTTTGACCAGATCATGTCTTGCATCAACGCCAACAAGCGCTCTACTCCCGTCAAGAAGCCCGCGCTCTCATTCAATGAGAATAGCGTTGTTGCTCTAGTAGAGCCTGACGCCAAGTCATCGTCAGAGCGGACTCCTCGCGCTGTTCCTCCTAAAGAGCTTCGCGACCCCATGTCCAACTTCATTGGGCAGCCTGTCTATCGCAAGGAGATTAACAGTCCCTTAGAGGGCAGTAGATTTAGTAACAGTGCGCCCTTCTTCAACTCTAACAGCCCTACAGTTCGCTAGCTTCTTAGTAATACTTGTAAGTAACCTTTCTTTTCCTTTTTTAGCCTCGCTCTCTAGACCTTGCTAATTTTTGCTTAGTGCACTATTCTGCAGACAGGAACATTAATTACGTTTTCCTTATCAGCCTCTAGGATATCCTTTTCCAACTTTAGCATATTGTTTTTCTTAGCTGTACCCTTCGCCTCTGCGCAGTATCTAAGCGTGCATATAAAGATAGAGACCTTAACAGCATTAATTCCAATGCTGCTATTAACACCCTACCTAAGAAGATCTCAGTCGCCGTATTCTTTGGGTTCAACTAGGGTCAAGATCTAAAGAATTGCAGGTTCTATAATTTACTGCTCCCTGCGCTTATCCTCTATTACATTCATTCTGTCTTGCCTATGACTGAGCCAATATCAGACGCTATGCTGACTGATGGGGATGCAGTCGCCTGCAACTACTGCCTTAGCGATCCCTTAAGCCGCAAGTTTGGCTAGTGCCGCCAGCCGTATCGCTAGCTAATCTCTCCTAAGGATAACAAGATTGAAGATGTTAAGAAGCGTGAGTTGAAGCAGCATTACCTGATCCTTAGCAGTAAGTGCACTAACTGTCTCGCTGCTAGGCGCTCTAATAAGTGCTCTTTCTATTGTAAGTTTAAACCACTTTCTCGCCCTTTAACTATCTATTAGAATATTAACTTTCCTGTTCCCTTTTGCTAATTTCTTTTCTATGTAGGTTAGAACGTTGGCTGAGCCCATGCTTCTATTACTCTTGATAATAAGTCTAAGAGGGCCTTAGAGCCTCCTACACCCACCCTATTGTTGTTCTTAATAACTTGCTACTCTCTCCGCCCAAAGACCTCCACACCTTCTACTGCTAAGGATAAGTCCTAGCGCAATATCTTCGTGCAGGGAGGTGTTATCCTTAATAATAATAGCACTCCTAACTTTAGGGTTAGCAAGCACCCTGCTTATAGGCTTGTTGCTAAGGGGCCTTCAGCTTCTGCTAAGCGCCGTCGCGTCACTATCAAAGATCTAAAGAGTAAAGGTCCCCACAAGGATACTAAGAGGGGCTCCAGTAGTAGGGCATACTCTAGGCGCGGTCAACCTGTGCTTCTAGATGATAGCGCTGCTAACTTATCAGCTTTCAGCGCGCTTATTAGTAATGTCGTTAAAGCTTCTAACAATAAAGCTGAGGCTCAGTCAGATATAGAAGTTGTCGCCGACGAGGACGCAGATAACAACAAGGACTTCATAATGTCTAGAGCTCTGCCTGCAGCTAACGTTGCTTAGGATAATAAAAAGAGAGAGTTGTTAAGGCAGTTCAGGGCCTGCAAGGCCTGTAGAGTATAGGTCGTAGTCATTAAAGCTAGTAGTAACCTCTTCTTGTACAAATATAACAAATAGACTTGCATATAATCCTTTTCTTAATTTGCTCTTAATATTCATCATCCTCAAATCCTACTTTATGTCTGCTAGCCTGATGCTTATTTAGTCCATTTTGCTGTTGAACTACTTGTACTCTTTAGGGTTGAACCCTTCTTAACAGCTAGGTATCTTAACAATTACTTGTTTACAGTTATGTTGTAGGACATCTCTATTTTCTTCTATATCTAGCAGTTGTTAGTTAGGCTACTCTTCTTCTGCAGTGCTCTGTGTACTCCGCGTTGCGCGCACTTGCTGTGCGCTTAATTTCCTCTTAGTCTACCTGCTAGGTGTTAGTAGTCTTTCCTCTTTGTTACTGCTTAATATAGGGGCGATGTCTTCGCGCATATTGTTGTTGCCTTAAGGTAGGCTTAGGCGGTCAATCTTATCCAGTTCTAAGATTGTTTGCTAATAGAACTTCTTTAGCTGTGCGCCTAGCGTGTGACTGCAGAAAGCTTCCCTATTAAGTTCCTTAAGCGTGTACTAACCCTTCTTATAAACTTTGCAAATTTAGTAGGGTCCTATCTACTTTAGCAAAAACTTTATAAGTGTTAATTAATTGTTTGTGTGTGCTAAGTCCTGCAGCAGCACAAAGTCTCCTAGTAAGAGCCGCTCAGGTTGTATTGTGCGCAAATCGTTAAAGTAGTCTTTGTTTTCGTGTCGCAGTCGCACTGTCTAGTTAATAGCTTTAGTAAATTAGGCATCCCTCCGCGTGAATTAACAAGCCCTTATCTCTAGCAAAGTAGCTGTGTCTTTGACTTTGCTCCAAGGCAGAACCTGCCACGTAGGCACGCAAAGCTTAATTAGGAGGACATATTCTCTACCTAAGATAAGATACGCTAGAGTTTCGCCTATCAAACGCTTAACTGTCACTTAGTCAGCCTATAGTACAAGTAGCAGATTCTTCACCTAATCCTTTCCTAGTTTCTTCAGCGCAGCCACAATTAGTGCATAACCACATTTAATTATGCCTTGTGCTTGCAGGTTGTATGCGCTTGCCACTACCTAGTTAACGCCAAATTAGCTCTAAAGGTCAATTAGAAGGTCCTTGTTCTTAGGTCCTTCATCGCACGTCATCTTAAGAGGCACTCCCTATCGACAGTAGATGCACTCAAGCACGAACTTTGCAATGCTTGCTAAGTTGTTCTTAAAGAGCGCCTGTGCCTCTAGCTATTAGGTTGCGTAGCACCTTGCAACTACTAGGTAGGTCTTGCCTCTGCACGCAGGCATGTGTACTACGTCAATTGTTACCTACCTAAACACTATTAATGGCAGCTCTATTAGCTACATCTCCTCCTTCTCTTAGTTGCTTGCAAATACTTAGCATCTTTCGCACCTTTTAATATACTTCTTAACTATCTTGTACAATCCTAGCTAGTGATAGCAACTCCAAATCTTCCTCCATGTGCCTTCTTTTCTACAGTGTCCCGACTCTTCATGCAGCTGTCAAACAATCTCAACTTAGTTATCCTTATTGTCAATAACTTGCCTGAGCAGCTGCCCGCCTGTAGGTAGGGTAAACAAATGCTAGTCTTGCACTACTAAGCGTAACGCCTTTCGCTTAAACTTGGTAAATTTGGCCCTTAACAGGTGCTCAGGTCGCTTGCGGTACAGAATCTAGGCAGCCAATTCCTGCGATTCCTAGTTGTAGGAGTCATCTAGAGGGTCCTTGTTAAAGTGCAAATCTGCATTGCTAAGGCTGTATCACAACAATAGAATACAGAGTTCTGCTAGCCTAATTGCCAACTAGGCGGCGCTTAGTTGTGCGTCAATGAAATCCTCTACATCTTCTTCAGGCTCCTCAGGTGGGCTCCAACCATCAGCTTCAGGTCTTCTTGACAATGCATTAGCCACTACATTCTTCTTTCTAGCAACATGGACAATATCGAAGTCCTAAAGGTTTAGCAGCGCTAACTATCGCGTAACTAGTGCTCCAGGTAGGTTAGTTGCGCTGCGCTGTAGTTGCGCAACTAGCGTCTTTGCGTCTATCTCTATAGTAAAATAGACTCCGTATAGGTATAATTAAAACTTCTTTAAAGTTAGAAGCAAAGCTTTGCACTTATGCTTCCCTAAGTTCTAGTTACGCTCTAAGTTAGACTAAACGCTACTATTATACTGAACTAGGTGACGCTTCCTATCCTCATCAAGCTGCATAAGAACGGCTTCCTAGCCTTTCTTGCTACTGTCTACTGCTACAATAATGCTCTTAATAGGAGTAGAGTAATCTATAGACACAAGCGCTGGCGTTGAACATAGTGCTAACTTTAGCTGAGTTATAGTGTCTTTCTGCGCTAAGCCCCACTCAAACGCCGCGTTCTTTCACAACAGCAAGAATAGTAGATTCGCAATTATCACGAACCCCCTAATCTAGATTTAGTAGTACACGCAAATGCCTAGGAATATTTAAACCTCTTTCTAATTCCTACACAGAGGCCATCTTATAATCTTGTCAATCTTCTTCTAATTAGGGTGTCAGCCGTGCTTGTCAACTTAGTAGCCAACAACAATTATGCTATCAAACCCAAAGTCTAATTTGTAACCTAAGATTGTCGCTCTAGCCCTCTCAATATCCGCAAGAACCTAATCTATGTTCTAGAAGTGTTCTACAACAAATTGTTAAATTCCCAGCTCAACTTCCTCTAAGTTGTACTCAGACTTGGGGCCCTTAATGCACACGTCGTCTAGGTACAGCAGGCACCTAGTAGGGACAAGATCCTAGCAGATCTTCATCATTACCCGCACAAACTCAGCCACTAAGTTAGTAGTACCCATAGAGAGAGTACATTGCCTCACAAGTCCCAGTAGAGTGTAGAAAGCCATAATGTCGCGCAAGTTTAGGTAGAGTTCCACCTAATCATAGCCTAAGAAGAAGTCAAGCAGCGACATAATTACGCACCCTACAAATTCTTCCACAAACTTGTTAGAATTCAGCAGCAGATTTGCGTCTCTAATTGTAACTCCATTAATCTTCTAAGCGTTGTTAATAAGTCAATAGCCTTTGTCTTTCTTTGCTACTAGGAACCATAGGTTACAGTACTAACTCTTGCAAAGTTCAAGCGTGCCCTAGTCAATGCGCTCCTGCACCATTTCTATAACAATCTCGCGCAACTTCTGTAAAATAGGGAACTAATTCGCCCTCTAGGCTGTGTGCAGCACTGTATTAATTCTTACTAGAGGGATCACTTCTCAGCTGACCCTTCCTAACTCACAGAAGTCCCAGGCTAGAGCAGCTTCCCTTCAATAGAGGAGTTCTATTAGCATATCGCGTTCTCGCGGCTGCAGCTTAGGGCTGATTTTCATAGAAGCAATCCTTTCCAGAGTAATCCAGGTACCCCTAGGGAAAGGAGCATATCAAAGCTCAAAGTAATCCTTAAACAGCGCAGAGTTACTATCTGCGTTTAGAATCTATTCTTTTCTCGCTCGCTCCTTCCAGTCAATAAACCCCTCAATTTCCCATAATAGCTAGCCAGAATCGTCAACTAGTTAGATCTTCTCAGCCTTTCGTTTGTGCATCGTGTTAATCGCGAAGTTAGGGCCTAAGCTGCCCTCAACCAAGGTTGCTTGTACCATAGTTACAACTTCCACTAGTACCTAACTCTTTTCCTTGCGCATCATAGACCATTGTGCAGACCAGAACTTGTCTGCTTGCCTTACTGCTTGCAGATCGCTAAGTTTCCATACCACTCTCCTGCAAATCGCTCTTAAGACCTCCTTAGACGTCTCATTTGCGATTACAAAAAGTCCCTCTTTATTATAGATAACAATTTCTCCCATTGCCCCAACGCCTAATACTCCAACTCCGTTCCAATCGTAGTATACTAAGTTGTTAGATGCGCCTGCTAAAGGCCTTTCTGCTAATAAGCTCAGCGGCTCAGCGCAATTGCGGGTTGGCCTGTTACTTCCCCACTCTAATCGCGCTAAGTTAATCTCAACACTTCCCCCATCATCAGCCAGACAGTTGTTTATTAGCAAGTTTAGGAGCAGAATGCTAGCTATTGCGCTCCCTACACATTTCCTGTCACATTTCCTACTAGCAGTCCTGCATACAGGCCTAGCGCATTAATTCTATCTTCTTTAGTGCACGCTACGCGTGTACTATATTCACCGTCTTCGCTAACAATTCTGCAGTATGTTAACCTGTTTGTCGCGTATTCAATTCGTACTCAGGCGTTAGTTAGGAAAGGATTTCTAAAGATAATTAGGTTAGTGCAAGTTTCTAGCACAAAAAAGTTAGTTCTTACAAGAATTTAGCCTACCTTAACTAGCACTCCCTACACAATGCCTACAAAGCCTTTAGTAAACCTGTTCGCTGCCACTATCCAAGCCGCTCTTATATTCTTTAGCAACAATGTAATAGGGAGTTGTGCACGTTCTGCTGTCTTGCGTTTCATAGTGTTGAGCTCTGCTCTGGAATTAAGGAGGCTAAGGAAGCTCTCATCACAGATCTTGATAAGGACTTTTGGATAGTTGCGGCGCAGATGTTCTACGCCTAATGCGCAGCCATAGGTTTTGCGGGTGCTAGTAGGTTCGTACATATCATTATCCAGCAGAAGTTCTGCGCCTGACTCCTTCTCAGCGTGCTACTAATCTAGAGCGCGGATTTAAGAATCCAACCAATAATCAGCTTTAATGCGCGCGCAACGCATAATCTAGCCTAACTCTGCCTTAACCCACACGAACTAAGGTACCTCGCCTCCTGCAAACTACAAGATTCCATTTAATAGTCAGGCACGATTATTGTCCTGTTCTTCACTACTATCTAAGTCACCCTCAAGCGCTTCAGCATTAACATACAGCCTCTTAAACTCCTCTAGCGTGTATCCTAACTAGAAAAGTTTCTTTCGCACCTTAGGCATATTACTAATAATCGCTTTAAGCAGTAGTTAGATATACAAATTAAGAATTTGCTGAATTACCCCATGCGCGTCTGCGTTAAGCTTCTTAACTAGTCAATGTTTCCTCAGCGGCTTGTCCTTCGCGTCAACTCCTTCTAGCTTCAGGCCTGAGTAGAGCTCAGAGCTAAGGACCTAGACATCTTCTATAGCATCATCATTAGGCTCCCCAGTAAACTGCACTATTCAATCTTTAGCCTATCTTTAACTTAGGAAGTACTTATCTTCACAGTTCTTGTGCCCTCTCAAATACAGGATCTTTTCAAAACTAGGCTTCTTTATAATAGTCTTGTGTATCCTTCTAGTTTAATTAGTCCTTAATCCACCTTTAACTACTAATGCACTTGTCTTCAAGTTCATATTATTAACTTAGCTTCCTAAAGGTGTGCCTAAGAGCCGCTCCAATTGTTTAACTAACTAGTTCAAATACTCCTAGTACCCTCGTACTAAGTCGTCTAGCAGGGTCCCTGCCAAATCAGGGAACAGAGAGGTACTTATCGCGTTAGTTGTCGCAGGCCAGGAGGGGTTAGAGAGCTCACTCTAATCAGCTGTTACTATAAGCAGGTCAACGTCGCGCTTCAAGAATCGCCTCTTAATCTCCAATAAAAACACCTCAGCCCACCTTCCTTAGTTCATTAACAAGTTTAGTACCCTAAACTAAGAGTTGCTCTTAGTACCCCACCACAGGACATTCAAGAAGTCAAGATGCACCTATCCTGCTTCAATGTACGCTCAGAGCGTAGGACAGTCATTCTTCTAGTGCCCAATTAACTCACACACCCAGCACGTAGGCAAGTAACCGCAACTACTATTCTAATATCCTCTCTATTAGAAACCCTAGATGCTCTAGTTGTATCCGCGTTGCAGACTATTCTACTAATCCTAATTGCGCTAGGGGTACATATTAGCACTCTAGTTAGGCGCTTGTTAAGCGTAGAATTCTTAGTCTTAGGGATAGTAGCGCTGCTAATTTGCTACAACGCCTTGTTCGCTAGCGTATTAGCTCGTCTGTCCTGCTTGTTCGTTTAATTGTCGCTTAACCTCACCTCTAACTATAGGCATGTCCATAAGCTCAGCTTCCCTAGAAGTCTATTAGCACTTCTAGGGCTTGTTTATAAACAAGGCTTTGTTAATCTTCAATTGCGTAAGTTTGTCAGCCAAGTCATCTACTTCTAATCTTGTCAGAACAGCTCCTAGCGGGGCTTGCCTGTTACGTCCATTAAGCGTCTCTCTAGCACGCAGAAGGTTCAACCTTAGGGCTCTAAAGGCTGCGTAGAGATAAGTTTCCTCCTCTTATTTCTTAGCCTGTACTTAAGCCAGCCTCTAAGTTAGATTAGTAATCTTATTAACCTTAAACTCCACTTTAGCATCGTAGACCTTGATCACTTCTGCTAGGTTCATAACGCGAGCATCCTCCTCCATGCGAATACGCCTTAAGAGATAATCACAGAGCTGCTTATAATCAAAGCTATCAGGCTTGCTAATCTTAAAGTCAAACTTTTCTATCAAGAAGAATTGAAGTGCCTAGGGCAGACCCTTAATCAGGTACATTCCCTAGTCAGATACCTGTAGCGTGCTAGCGTTAATGCAGCGCTTGCTTCTGATTTAGAATTCCTGCAGGTATTCTCCAACGTTAAGTCCCTCTTAGGCCTAGCACTGTGATAGCTAGTACTCAAAGTACTCTCGGCGTTCCTCTTATTAGATCCTATTATTGTCCTTGAAGCGCTTCCTAAGAAAGTCTTAGAAGGTAGCCCAGGTGCCAGATTCTAAGGCTTCATTGTATTCCTTAGAAGTAGTAATAGTGGCTCAGGGCTTCAGTTTGTAGTAAGCTGTGACACATTTAATCATGTCCTTGTTGTCAAACGCATAATACTTCGCTATTTCTTCGTACTACTCTAGAAAGAGGGTCATATCTTTGCCTGCAAAGGGCTTAACATTATCTTAGGGGTACAGGAGAACTGCTGCAGCAGTTAAATTGCGCGTAGCAACCTCCAGGTTCTCCATCATACAGACTAAAAGTGCTCTAAGCACATTAGGTAGGAGGGAGCTTATTAGAGTATCAACTCCTAAGGCTAAATCAATACTTTTCTCGCGAACGTCTAGCTTCTTTAACTAATCTTTATCTTCAAGGGATTAGTTCAGCTCTAGAGGGTGGACGTCGCGGCCTAAGAACGTCTCAACAACAGCAGGAGTCTCCTTAGCTAGGAATAGGCCCGCTTAGTTGTTAGATTGTTCTTTGGTACTTATATTGATTGTTCTTGATATTCTTGTTGCGTACGCAAGTAGGAATAACGTGCAAATAGCTTTTAAGAATGCAGCAATTGTTGTAAATGTTGTTGTTGCGCTTAACTAGTACTCTAATAGTGTCTTTTATAACTAGTAATTAGTTTAGCTTGTTAGTGTCTTACTAGCCCCTAATACTGCTTTAACTCCCTTTTTAGCGTAAATTCCTTGTCTAGAGTAATTTCTTTGCGCTGTTAAGTTCTTATTCTCCTTAACATTGCTGTTAAGTCAGGCTTCTATCCTGTTGTGCTGATTCGCTCTTAGGTTATCGCTCTGCATCTAAGAGTATACCTTGCAGCGGGTTGCTGCTCTCTAATACAATAGTTAGACCTGCGCTCTGCGTTGTGCTGCGCTCTTCGCGCGTTTCAAATGCATTGCTTCCAACTTGTTGAGGATGACCTTTGCTGATTTGCCCTTAGAGCTGCTTCTGAGCCCTCTGTGCTTCTACTGAACAGTAATTAGTCAATTTCGGGGTCTTTTGCGTGCTCTAGGTTGCAGTACTAAGCGTGTCTTAGTGTCTTTTGTTAAATCCAGTTGTTATAGGCTTCTAAGCCTATTTCTATCGTTCTCTTTGCGTCTCTTAATATACAATCGTTAGTTCTCTTTTGTCATAATTAATTTCAGGCTTACTAAGCCTTCTTATACTGCCACTAAACAGCTTTAAAAACATAATTCTTGTTCTGTGTGCCTTCGCGTGCAGTTAAGTACATCTTAATAGCACCTAAATGTCCTATCTTAGTCTTGTAGGCTTCCAAGCCTTTCTCTAATCTCTTTTGTCGTGTTAATTGTAATCTTATTATTAATTCGTGTCATTACAGTTGTACTCCAGCATGCTTTAATATTCTTTCGCAATTTCCTAGACCATTGTTAAGGGTAATCGCTTAAGAAGCGCTCAGGGCGCAACCCTCCTAAGTATAAGGCTGTAGGAGTTTGAGTGGTAGATCGGTCGCTATATGTAGTAGAGCGTTATTCACCTCTAGAGCTCATTGTGCTCGATGCTTTAAGTAAGAATCAGAAGTAGTATTATTATTAGTAGGTGTGTTGTTGTATGTTCGTTCTCCTCCCTCCCTGCTCTAAGGCCCACTCAGTTCGGCTGCTGACTACGCTACTTGCCCCATGTTACTCCACCACACCACTAGGCGGCGTGTGGCCAATCAGGGGTTGCCAGGTACACCTAGTAACTCCTAATTGGCTGAGAGTTATTTAGGGTCCGCGCTAGCCTAAGGCGCGTCATTTTTACCCTATAGCAGGTAGGAGAACAACCTACTAATATTAACTAATATATTAAGTTGTATTATTATCTATTAATTATACTATCTAACAATTAAGAGTCTTACTGCCGCGACTGATGCGCAATAGCACAATTAACTTAACGCAACCCTACAATAACGCTAAGGAACTACACTAACTACACTAGCTAGTTCACGCAGCTGCAAGTAAGATGCGTGGTTTACAATATATAGGATAAGATAAACTCTAGATTAACAAGTCTAGAGACGCTAAAACTAGCGCTTGTACAAGCCCTAGTTGTTACTAATTACGCGCCTATAGCAAACATTAAAATACTAATAAAGCTAATAGAGCTGTTAACTATAGGATAAAAAGCTTTTAAAGAAGACTTTAAATACTACAAAATTCTACTTAAATAATATAAAAGTAATTGCTATAAATATAAGAAGAAGCGTATAAGTCTATAATAAATTGTTGCCTTTATATAGTTAATAGTGTTACTACACTTATTGCGCATATACTCTCTACTAGACAAACTACTATAATAGTAGATTACTAACTTGCAACTAATAGTTAGAGTTAATAAACAAATTAAGCAAAATTAAGCACAAAACTAATACTTTGCAGCCCTTAAACTAATAAGAAGCACTGCACAATAGAATACGTAGCTAGCTAAGTATAATTAGGCAGCTACTAAGGCAGAGATATATTAAGTCGCTAAAATGTCGCAATTAAATGCAATTATAAATAACTTCTTAGCAGCTGTAAACAAAGTTGCGCCTATATAGTCTACAAATTTTTAGGACAATAGTAGATTTGCAGCTAGTATATGTCACGGGATTCCTCTCTGATACCCCTCGGTCCCACCTCGGGCACACCTAGGGCAAGGGCCAGGCCGCGCACGGGCCCTCCATATATATACTTCTATTGAATCCAGAAGCTTACACCTTAAGAATTTGTCTGATATCTAAATATAACCCTAATTTAGCCTTAAAACTATTCTATCTACTTTAAGTCTAATTGCCTGCTTACAGTAACCTTACAATTTAAATCCTTCCTATTTCCTCTTAGAAGAGGCAGTTAACTCGCGACTTAGAGTAGATTACTAGCTACGCGTTGATAATAGCTGGAGGACATTGTACCCTCTGGAGCGCAACACAGAGCGCAGGGGACGCACCCCTCAACAACTCTAGGACAACTCTAGAGACGCGTCGCGACTACACTAATTGCAAAAACAACACCCTAGCGAACGCGTCAATTAACAGAAATTTCGCGCCTATTAATGCGAGAGCAACGACGCTCCTAGTACACCTAAGAAGGCGTAAGAGCTAGGAAGAAGCAGCAAGCCTCTAGGCAATAGTCGCGAAGAGACTAGAGGCCCTAGAGGAAGCGGAGCTTTGTAACGCGCTAATTGCTAAGATTAAGCTGCGACAGAAGCAACTTGATTGTGCAGTAGCAATGATAAAAGTAGCCTAGGGCAGACAGACCCTAGGCTATAGCTAGCTAGCCTTTGACGAGGCCGGGCGGCTTATGCGGACACTAAACAACGTCTAGCCAAAGCTAAAGCTGGGCACAGAGAAAACGTCTTTAACCCCCTAGCAGGTGGACTAGTGGGCGAAAGATATTAAGACGGCGTTTTAGTATACTTAAGTGCTGGAGGACTCTGTCACCTGCACCTACTGGATTATAGGTATGATATAGTTTAGTACTTATAGAGAATTAATCTAACAACGGATTACTAAGGGATCTATCTGGACATGGGCTAAGCTTCGCGCAGTGGAGGAACAGCTAGTCTAAGATTCTGTCTTTACTTGTTACAAAAACTACTAGAAGTTCTTTGAGATTGAGTAGAGGAAGGAAGACTCCGCGAACTTGTTCCTTATGCTACTTAGCTGAAGAGAGTCCCTGCTACTACGCAGCTTTTTTAAGTTTGACAATAGTATAGAGGACTATGAGTTTAAGATAGTGTTTATCTAGAGCACAATTCTAGAGCTATTGTAGAAGGAAATCTAACGCAATGGCGCACTAGAGCATATCTAGGAGTGGCCTGAGTTTAAGAGGGCCCTCTGCAACGCGGAAACTGCTATAGGACTGTTAAAAGCCACCCTAGAGAAGTCTGACAGACAACTAATAGGGAAATGTGGTCCTAGTTCTCTGCCTAGGTAGAAGTTTAAACGCTAGAATAGCTGTAGGAATACCCTAGCCTGTAGCGAACCTGGCACTGTTCTAGAGGAGCCCTAACAGCTGTCTACAGCCCTAGCATAGAACTCTAGGCGCTAAACACTACAAGGCGGCGGAAACTAGTCCTAACTAAGGGATTACTATAAACTGCACTAGAAAAACTAGGACTAAGAGAATAGCTAGCAGAAGCAGGACTAGGGAAAAGAAAAGCCTTAGTCGCGAACCTATCTTGACTGCTACTGGGGCTGGACTCTAATAGGAAGAAGACTTGTATTGCAGTAATAGTGTACCTACAGGTGCCTGGTGGCGCTCCTAGGACGCTTGGAGCCCTGTACGATTCAGGTGCTGAAATAAATCTTGTTAATAGGGCGAGTCTTAAGGGCACAAATATTGTGCTCTATAGCAACGTGAGGAAACTAAGAGCTACGACTCTTGATAACAAGCAGCTGTGGATTTACAGGTTCTGCCAACTGATTATGGACTGCTCTGACAGCGCGGGTACTAGAAAGTTGGTAGGACTAGAAACCTTTTAGGCAGCTGACTTCTATGGGTATGACCTAGTTCTGGGGTACCTGTGGCTTGTAGAAGCGGACCTATGTATCTGTTTCGCTAAAGGAACGTTTACCTAGTTTGCTGACGGAACAGAGAGAGTCTTTATTGCCTCTGTCTAGGAACTGTTTGACAAACTAGGCCTGGGCGAGCAACTATATTTGCTCCACCCGCAAGCCCTGCGTGGGACTGACGGCTAGCCGGGCACGCTCTAGCTGCGCCCCGACTTCGTACGCTGTCAAGGCAGCTTGGACTCTCTCTGCTGGGATGACCACCCTTGGTTGGTCTCTGCAGTACTGGAGGAGCATATGGCAGGCGTTATCCCTATTCTAGGTTGTGAACAGTCCCCAGTGGACTATAACAGGGACGTGCCTTGGGTTCTACCTAAGGATGACAAGCCTGATGAAGACGAACTCTGTTTTGTTCTGCTAAAGCTCTACTACAAATAGTATGCTTTTAGCAAACGTTAATTAGGAGTGCTGCCCCCTTACTAGAAGTATAATTACTCTATTAATATTGTGGAGGGCGCGAAAGTGCTAAACCTCCTAATATACAACCTTTCTTGCAAGGAACTAGATATTCTTTAGGAATACCTTAATACAGCGCAGGAGAAGGGGTAGATTAGACTAAGCAAGTCTCTAGCTAGCGCTCTAATCCTGTTTGTCCTAAAGGCTAACGGTACTATAAGACTGTGCGTGGACTACTGTGGATTGAACAAGGTAACGATTAAGAATCGCTACCTAATTCCCCTAGTTAGTGAGATGCTTGATAGACTGTCGAAGGCGCGGCTTTTTACTAAGCTAGATCTACGTGATGCCTATCATAGGCTCCGGATTAAGGAAGGCGACGAGTGGAAGACCGCGTTTAAGACACAATACAGGCACTTTGAGTACCTAGTTATGCCCTTTGGGTTGGCTAATGCCCTGGCGACCTTCTAGTTGTATATTCACAGAGCCCTTGGGGGCCTGCTTGATTGGACTTGCGTAGTGTACTTGGACAACATCCTGATCTACTTGGAGAACCTAGAGGATCACGATCGTCACGTCGAAGAGGTACTTGACCATTTGGTTGAGTGGGGCCTGTTTGCTAAGGCAAGCAAGTGCTTCTTCTTAACAGAATTTGTTAAGTTTCTGGGCTTTATTGTCACGCCCGAGGGCGTGGTGATGGACCCAGAAAGAGTGCGCACTATCACGGAGTGGCCTAAGCCTAAGGGCTATAAGGACATCTAGGTGTTTTTTAGCTTCGCAAACTTCTATAGGAGGTTTGTGTACAATTACTTAGGTATTGTGCGACTGCTAGTGGACTATATGACGGCCGCCTAGAACCCGGAGCCGGACCGAGAGGGACCCAATCCCTAGAAGAGGGGGGCGAAGTTGAAGAAGAAAACGCGCAAAGGCCCAACTAAATAGTATAGACTATAGAGCTGGCCTGAGGACGTCCGCGCGGCGTTCTTTGATATTAGGGCTTGGTTTACTGAGGCCCTAGTGCTTTAGCACTTTAACCCTGCAAAGCCAATTGTGGTCCTTACAGACGCATCGGACTTTGCTATAGCAGCTATACTGCTGCAGCCACAGACGTCTGAGCTGATGACCAAGAGTCACTGGAAGCCAGTAGCGTTCTGGAGCAAGAAGTTCCAGGGACCATCAGTGAGATGGCATACCTACGATAAGGAACTGTCAGCGATCGTGTTGGCATTCCGGCAGTGGAGGCAATACCTCGAGCACGCCGCGTCCACGATCTGAGTACTCTCTAATCATAACAATCTGAGGTACTTTATGACAACGAAGGAGCTCTCTCCAAAACAGGCCCGTTGGGCGGAAGAGCTATCAAGATTCGACTTTGAAGTTGAATACAAACCCGGACCTGAGAACGCAGCAGATGGCCCCTCAAGGCGTCCTAACTACGCTTAGGGCATAGTTGTTAGAGAGCAGCAAGCGTTAAGGGACGCTATGCTACCCACTCTCTAGCAGAAGCTTTGAATATAGACTCTTGCAAAGTCTATAGCTTACAGCGTGGTACAGGCCGCGCGGGGTGCTAACTACCCCAGGGGGGCGCCTAGGGCGACCCGTTAATACCCTGAAGATGCTCCTGTAATTCTGCTGCCTAAAGGTGTGAGTTCAGAGGATAGTACAACGCTGCCTGCGGGCGTGAGTTCAGGGTACTCTCTGCTGCCTGAAGGCGTGAGTTTAGAACACGCTACGCTGCCTAAGGGTGCAAGTTTAGGGGAAAGTGCAACGCTGCCTGCAGGTGTGAGTTTGGTGTACCCCCTGCTGCCTAGAGGCGTAAGTTTGGAGTTAGTAACCCTGCCGCCTGCGGGCGTGAGTTCAGGGCACAGCAGCATTGTCCCTGCGGATATCCGCCAGCAGCAGTCTGGTTCTGGAGGTGCGCCTCCCTTAGCTCTTGACTAGCCTTCTATAGATTATGGCGATCGGGGTCAATCTGATTTATCCAAAGCTTAGGAAACGGACTTTAACGTCACAGTGGCTCTTCTTTGTAGCCTAGACAGCTAGGTTAGCGCTTCTACGTACCTTGCGAATGTAGCCACGCAAGGGGAGACCGCATACGCTCTAGAGGCCCTAGAACATCTCCTTGATTTTATTAGATAGGTTCAGGAACGGGATAAGGCCTTTCCTAGGAATAAATCGCTAACGCGTTAGGAGGCGGGCGGAGCAGGTAAGAGACAGCATTATTAGTAAATTGACACTAATAGCGTCCTGCGTAAGAGTAGAAAAGTATAGATTCCTAAGAATGTAACTCTTTGCAAAACTATTCTCTTAAGGAATTATAATAACTCTATAGGCGGTTATTTCAGCATTAAGAAGACTATTGAGGTTCTAAAACAAAAGTACTACTGGCCTTAGTTAACTAGGGACGTGAAGGAGTATATCCACAGGTGCCTAGCTTGTTAACTGAACAAGATCTAGAGATATAAGCCCTGGGGACTACTGTTACCTCTCTCTGTATCTAATACAGCCTGGCGTCACTTCTCTCTTGACTTTGTCACAGATCTACCTGTGTCCAAGGATGCTAGAGGGAATGAGTATAACTTGATATTGGTTCTTGTAGACTGGTTTAGTAAGTACGTCTGATACTTCCCTGTAACTAAGACGATCACGGCCTAGCGCCTAGCTAAGCTACTGTTAGAACAGTGTTTCCTGCTACAAGGCCTACTAGACACTCTGCTGTTAGATTAAGGTTCTGTCTTTACTAGCTAGTTCTGGTCTAATATATGCTACTACCTTAAGATAGTCTACTGTCTTAGTACGGCCTTCTACCCCTAGACAGACGGCTAGATAGAATAGCAAAACTAAGAGCTTAAAACATACTTTTGCATCTACATAAACTACTAGCAGGATAACTAGGTAGACCTTCTGCTGTATGCGGAGTATGCGTACAACTTAAAGCCTTACTTAGCTTATGGCGAGTCTCCCATCAAGATTGCCTATAGTATTGATCCTAAGGGCTTTAACAGAGTGCCAGACAAGCATTGGTTACGCTAGCCGCCTTCTGACTAGGACAAGGACGCGAAGGCCCTAGAGCTACAATAGCAAGTTGCTAGGCGCCTCACGCGTTAGCATGAGGCTTGGGCTACAGCAAAGGAGACTCTGGAGTACGCCTAATAGAGCTAGGCTTGTTAGTATAACTCTAAGAGATCTAAACAACATTTTATAAAAGGGGATTAGGTAATCCTCTGCGCAAAGAACCTCCTTACTAAGCGCCTTTTAAAGAAGTTTAACGCAAGGTACTTAGGACTGTTTACAGTTCTTAAGAAGGTTAGGAAATTAGCGTATAAGCTTAAGCTGCTACTGTCTATAGTGTAATGGGCTAGGCCCGGACGCTAGCGCCTCGGTACTTCCGACCTCAGCCGAACCCCTGCCGGAGCTATGACCCCTGTTAGGGAGGTCATAAAACTCTGCCAATCTCTGCTTAGGAGGTCTCTTCTTATCAAATCCATCTAATGTTTTCTTGCACATAGTCCTTAGCAACTAGCTTCTTACATTTAGATTTGATTATCCCCTCTTTTGACCTATCAAGCATCTGCAAGGAGCTTGCAAGATAGAAGGAAACCTGAGTAAGGCTATAAGGCAACTTATTGACTACAGCACCGAGTTGTGCGCTAGCAACAACTCCCAATTAACTATCTAAGACGAGCTTGAACACCTCGCTAGCACCTCCGTACAGGAGCAATGGCGCGGAGAAGTCCTCTGGCAAGCTATGACAATGCTTGCCACACACCCATCATAGTTAGCAATCCCTAATAACACAGTAGTAGTACCTGCTCAATCCCCCAAGCCCGTCATTCCTAAGGTGACTTCCCAGCTCGAAGGCCTGTTAGAACACATCTACTATTTGGTCAACACTGAAGTAAGAGCTTATATTGAGAAACATCAGGCTTAATAGCGCTAACAGCCAACCACCACCCCTCCTTCTGCTCTAACGCCTGCAGCTGCGTCCTCCTTCTTAAGCACTGCGTTAAAACTGAAACTCCCTAACGTTGGGAAGTTTAGCGGAAACTGAAAGCTGTATAGAACCTTTAAGTTATAGATAATAGATAAACTCCGCACCTTTAGCGAGCATAAGCCACTAATAGGCGTTGCCTATATGTTTAACTAATTGGAAGGACAGGCAGCCTAGGTGGGCCTGTTATAGAAGAACTGTCATCCAGGAGAATTAACGGCGGAGTTCTGGGAGTTCTTGGACGAGCAGTATTAAGATCCCTAGTTTGAAGAACGATCCTGACAGCGGCTTTAGACTATTATAATGAGGAAACATGGACAAAGTTTAGAGGCTTTTAATGCTAAGTTTATTTAGCTTGTGTTTGACGCTGCTGAAGAAGGCAATAAGTAGAACCTTAAGACAAGGTACATGTTAGCTATTAGGCTAGACCTCTAGGACAAGATGGTGTCTGTGGATATACCTAAGGAATGGGACCTCTAAATGCTTATGGCCTAAGTACTAAAGGCTGATGTTAATATGCGACAAGCGAAGTCTTATGTTAACATAGCTCTAGCCTTTGGAAGGCAGAACTGGAAGAATAATAATAACAAAATAGAATAGAAGCCTACTGCCAAAACTTATGTTAGAAGGATGGAACCTGACAATTAATAACAAGCAAAGTAGTGCCCCCTAGAGGTAATTAACAAGTGGCGAGCAAACAACTTATGTATTAGATGTGGCAAGGACAGCTACTACGCTTACTGTTGCAAGCTTAGTCCAGCTAGAAGGCTGGACAACGTCTAAGTCAAGGCGGCTGCAACCGCTAGGACTGAAGACAAGTCTTCTAAATTAGATAGAGATTTAGAAAACTAGTCACTCCTGCCTACAGGCGCGGATAGGAGTGGAAGGACGAGGTTAAACAGAATAGGGAAACCTTTTGGCAGTTTCACAGATAATAGCTGGATGGCAAACCTATCTTATTACACGCTTTGGTAGACAACGTTGCTGTAGCTTACACCCTAATTAATACTAGATGTTTAATGTACAGCATTGTCTCTTCCTGCTTCGCGAAACGTAACAACCTTGAGCGCATCTCCACTTAACGGCGAAAGATTATTAGTATTGCTAGGAAGAATTTGTAGTTAGACGAAGTGACCAAGATGTCTATTAACATCGACAGGCATTAGGAAGTGATGTACGCGTATATCCTGGAGGGCGAGAAGGAGTACGACATGATATTGGGGCTACCATAGATGGAGAAGCATCATGTCACACTCGCTCTAGCGAAGAAGTCGATCTTCATCCACTTGTTAAAGACAAGAGTAAGAAGTAAGGAAGGACTAAGGCTAGACCTTAATCCTCAATAGATTTCCCTAGAGTTGTATCAAGCCCTAAAACAACAGTTAAAGACAGACTACAAGGTACAAATCTTCGCTGCTTTAATAGTAGACATCTAAAAGGCGTTGAAGAAGAAGGACGCAGTGGACCTACGAACAGTCTTGCTAGACTACCTAAAGGAGGAGTTCTGTACTTTTATGAAGAAAGAAGCTAATAAACTAGCTCTACATCGCGGCGCGGATATTAACTACGCTATTAAGCTAATCGAGCAGGATAGGAGACCTGCAACAATCCCTTAGGGGCCCCTGTACAATATGTCCTAAGAAGAGCTGCTAGTGTTGCGGCAACAGCTAATAGCCTACTTAGATAAGAGTTTTATCTAAGTAAGTAAGTTAAGCGCTTTAGCACTAGTACTATTTGTGAAGAAGCTAGGCAGAGGTCTTAGATTCTATGTTAATTACTAAGCACTAAACGCAGTGACAAAAAAAGATTGTTATCCTCTTCCCCTTATCTACAAAACACTCTTTTAAATATCTATAGCTAAATAGTTTACTAAGGTTGACGTAATCTAAGCCTTTTACAAGATCCGCATTGCTAAAGGAGACAAGTAGAAGACAGCCTTTAGGACAAGGTTTAGCCTGTACGAATAGTTGGTAACTCCTTTTGGACTAGCCAACGCCCTAAGCACGTTCCAGCGGTACATTAACTAGGTGCTTAGAGAATTCCTAGACAAATGGTGCTTAGCGTACGTCAATGACGTCCTTATATACTCAAGTGGTAGTAGGGCTGAGTATAAAGCGAAAGTCAAGGAGATTGTCTAGAAGCTAGGAGCTGCGGGACTCTACTTTAATATAGAAAAAAGCGAGTTCTCTATTAAGAGAACAAAGTACCTAGGCTTTATTATTAAAGCAGGCAAGGGCATTAGAATAGATCCTAAGAAAATTGCGGCAATTAAGGCCTAGGAAGCACCTAAGTTAGTTACTAGAATTAGGAGTTTCCTAGAATTTGCTAACTTTTATTAATAATTTATTAGCAACTTCTTCTCTATAGCTAAACCGCTAACTTAATTAACTAGAAAGAACTTAACCTTTAAATAAGGCTCTACTTAGCAACTTGCTTTTGACAATCTTAAGGCTGCTTTTGTTGCAGAACCTGCCCTTGCAAATTTTAACCTAGAAAAGAAGACTGTTTTAGAATATAACGCCTTAGAGTGGGCTACTAGAGGAGTACTCTTCTAGTACAGTAATAACAACGTGCTTTGCACAGTGGCCTACTTCTCTGCTAAGAACACTGCTGCTAAGGTAAACTACAATATCTACAATAAAGAAATGCTGGCGGTAATTAAGTGCTTGCAGGAATAGAACATAGAGTTAAAGTTAGTTAAGAACTTTACAGTTATTACTAATTACAAGAACCTTAAGTACTTTTGCAAGACCTAGTTGCTCTTAGAATAGTATGTAAGGTAGTCTAGTTTGCTTAGCTAGTTTAACCTTACGTTTGCGTATTAACCTAGGAAAGTTAACAGAAGAGCAGACGCTCTCTCTCGTAAGGAGGAGGATGTACTAGGGGTTAATAGTAATGAGAGAATAGAGACCTAGAAGTTCTAGCTGTTAACACTATTTGCATACATGAAACGACCTCTAGAAGAAGATAACAAAGCTAGTGCTACTGTGGCATTTCTAGTTTAGTTAAGATAAGCTTAAGCGTTAAAGTTGTATACACATGCGTTAACCACGAGGTCATAAGTAAGGAGAACAGGAGACCTTCTATAGCACAACAGAGAACTACTACAGCGTTAACAGAGATGTAGAAGGACAAAGGACGGGAGTTCTTCTTTATTAGATAACTATGATAACACGTTACTAGCTGCTGTGGCAATAGAAGTTCCTCTGGTTGCTTGCAAACTATATAACAGCATTAACGCTGCAGAACAGGCCTAGAACGCCGCTGCTGAGCAAGACAAGACTTATTAGCTTGCGGTAGAAGCTCTGAAGTCGAGAGCAAGGAAGTTCCTGCTACAATTAGGGCTAAAGGTTTTGCTAGCTGAATGCTCTATTGACCTACAAGGCTGACTGCGTTACTAAGGCAGGAAATGGGTACTACAATCGGACGAGCTACGCAACTGGATTGTTGACCAAGTACACTATTCCCTAATTGCTGGACACCTAGGAAGAGGTAACATGTTCTATATTCTCTCCTGCTCGTACTTCTGGCTAGGCATGTCACTATGCCTGCGGAGGTATGTTTAGAACTGCGATGTCTGTGGTAGAACGAAACTGTGGAGAGAGCTTAAGCAAGGTCTCCTCAAACTGCTTCCTCTCCTAGAATGAGTCTAGAAGGAGATCTCTATGGACTTTGTGACAGACCTCCCGGAGAGCGAGGGTGCAACTAACCTTATGGTTGTCACGGATTGACTTTCTAAGGATGTGATCCTAATCCCTTTGCTAGACTTGACGGTTGACACTATAGTACGAGCCTTTATCTTCTATGTTGTGGCATATTACTAGTTGCTAGATGCTATTGTCTCTGACAGAGGATTGCAGTTCTTAAGCACTTTCTAGTTAACGTTGTGCAAGTTGTTACGAATTATAAGAAGACTCTCTACCGCCTTCTACCCTTAGACTAACAGAAGCACTGAACGGATAAACTTAGTAGTAGAAGCCTACCTTAGGGCGTACGTGAACTAGTCACAGGACAACTAGGCAAAATAGATTTTTATCGCGCAGATTGCTATTAAAGAGAGAGTAGCAACTACAATAGGTGTTAGCCTATTCTTCCTGCAGCATGGGTATAATATTAATGCGGTGCAGGAGAATTCTGACTTAGTGGCCAAATCCTTACATTAACATGCCTAAGACCTAGCTAGAGCAGCAGTAGCTATAGTAAAGAAGTTCTGGGAAACCTTTGAGTTTGTGCAGTCTAAAATGGCAGAAGCCTAACAGGAACAGGAATAGCAAGCTAACTGCTACTGCAAAGAGGCTCTACAACTCTACGTTAGCAATAAAGTCTAGCTTAAACTTAGTAACTACTTCTCCAACGACAGAGCTAGCTGGAAGTTGGATTAGAAGAACAGGAAGTTTATAGTTGTGAAAGTAGTATCTCCTTACAACGTTGAACTTGACGTTGGCGGAAAGATCCACCCTATTTTCTATGTTAATAGACTCTGCCTCTGCAACTAGAACCCTCTACCTAGGCAATCTAACGACGACCTCTAACTAGGGCCACTTGTAGTTATAAATAATAACAGTTTATTAGCAGAGGAATAGCTTGTTGAAGCAATTTGCGCAGAACGCTTGTGTGGAATTAGCAGGAAGGATTAAGAGTATCTCTTAGCATGGCAGGGTTATGCTCTTAAGATATAGGAAAGTTAAGAAACCTGTGAGGAACTTAAAGCTCTAGATAATTAGTTATCTTTTACGTTCTCTGTTAGAGATAGGAATGGAAACTTACCCTAAGGTTTCTATTGTAAGCCTTCTATCTGGAGGTCACAATAACAACAATAAGAAGACGTGGGGGTATAGGGAAGCTGTGGGAAGCAAAGAAGAGGAGGATGCATTACAGAGCAGGGGGAAGAATGTAGGAATAAGAACAAGATTCTATTTGGAGATGCCCGCAGCACACACGGCGCTTAAAGAAAGTGTAAAAGTTGTGAAGTTGGCTGCAGCTAGGTATTACCTAAGGACACTAGAACTCTAGGAGGAAGACTAAAGGAACTACTACACCAACCTAGACAACACTATTGTCCTGCGAACGAGCCTTGGCACGCAACTTAGCAAGCATCTCTAAGATGCTGTCCTGCGTGAGCTTAAAGACTGTCTTAGGAGACTTAGCGGGAGGAAGATTGAACTTCTCGCAGAACAACTTCTTACACTTAAGGAAACAAGTGTAGTGCGAGGAAGTGAACAAGACCTAAAAAGAGATTAGCAAGTTAAATAGAGACAGGAAGATGAACTTACTATGATCTTCAGCTGCTCGACAGACTCCTCTATGGCGAGAGCAGCACGACGGGCGAACTTGACTTCAGGGCGAGGACGCTTGGTGAGCTCAGCAACCTCCGCCTCATAGTCACTCTATTCGACATCGTAACCGGAGACAGCCTTATCGCGGGGATAAGTCTGTAGCTTAGTAGCGCGGGGCAGATCTTGGCGGCGAAGAAGGTCGTTGCGAACGCCCTTAACAATGCGGAGAAGCTTGTCCTTGTTAGAAGTAAGGCTAGAGACTTTCTGGTACTTGGCGAGAGCGTGGAAGGTGTTGCGGGGAGCCTAGAAAAAGTTAGCGAAGAGGACAGATGCACGTAACAGAGGCAAGATTTACCTTGCGACAAGTGTCGTAAGCCTAGACGCAGTGGTTACAAGCAGCCTTGCGGCAACTCATGTGCTTGTTAATGGAGAACATGCAGACACAACTTTTAAGGGCACAGTTCACACAGACAAGAGGATTCTTGTAACTACTAGCGCGAGCAGTGTTAGAAGAGTACTCTAGCCCTTTAATCTCCTTAACCTCCTTGTTAATGTCATTAAGCAGCTTGGCGACCTTGTTGTTGTTAAGCTTGACATTGTTAGAGGTCTTGGCCTTCTTAAAGAGAGGCGCTGTAGAAGAAGAGCTAGCACCGCGCTGTAATTATATTAGCGCAACTTCTTGGTGTAGCTTGCTATAAAACTACGCGCTAAGGTAAAAGCATATACTTTCTTGCGAACACTCTTTACGGGAGTAGAGGGAGTAGAAGCAGCACTGCCAGCTATGTTGTTGGCGACAGAGCAGGGCGAGCGGGGCAGAAGTTTGTAACGGACGAAGGCGAGAGGGTTGGAGGAAGGCGCAAAAAGGTCTTGTTGAAGGCGTGTGTAGTGAGTGGTTGAAGTCGCGGAAGCACGCAGCTGGAATTTGTTTATAAACAACGCGTGGCGGGGAGGGGGGGATACTATAATGGGCTAGGCCTGGACGCTAGCGCCTTGGTACTTCTAACCTCAGCCAAACCCCTGCCGGAGCTATGACCCCCGTTGGGGAGGTCATAAAACTCTGCCAATCTCCGCTTAGGAGGTCTCTTCTTATCAAATCCATCTGATGTTTTCTTGCACATAGTCCTCAGCGACTAGCTTCTTACATATAGATAGAGTGCACCTAGTGTTTAATATCTTGTTACTTAAACCCTAGAGGGAACCCCTTGCAAGCAAGGAGTTCTAGCTAGGTCTAGTGCAGATCCCTATAGACGCCCTACCTTGCGATAGATATGAGGTTGAGGGAATCCTAGAGCACCGCGACTCTGCCGCCTAAGAGCGTGAGTACAGAGTTAAGTGGCTAGGTTGGTTAAATAAAAACGCAACCTAGGAACTACTAGAGCATCTTAATTATTGTCATTAGATACTTAAAGACTACTACAAAGATTTCTGTAATTTATTATAATTAAGACCTGCGGGTTGAAAGCGCAAAGCGCCTGAGAATCTTAAACCTCTAAGGAGGAAGAGAGGACGTCTGCGGAAGTTCTTTATAGGCGATTAGTGCTAAATCTACATGTTAAATAGTGACATGATTGGCGTTGACCTATAGCGAACTGTTAAGAGGCCGATACAGGTCCAGCGACGAGCTAATATAGTTACTGAATAGTTAAAGAACTTGTTCTGCTTACAAGATGCAATTGTGAAGTGGGTTATGCCTAGCATTAAACTATTTAACTTAGAAAGCTTTTATAGCTATCCTGCACACTACTACTAACCTAAACCTCCTCCTCTTGATGGGGGGGACTTAGGCGGAATGGCGGGCTACTACGTCCACTCTGGCTTCCCACCCTTGGTGGGAGAGCCTGCTACAGAAAGACAACTGAACGCAGCTAGAGGAGCCTTAGTCGCGCTAGGGATGTTGGTACTATAGTAGTACTAGCGCTTCTTAGCATTAGCAGCGCGACTAGCCTTCTTGAAGTGCTCCTTAACCAAGCTATTAACTATAACATTGGAGGGCGCCTTCTTGCCTATAGTACTAATAGCAGCCTTACAGAGTTAGCAAGCATCTAGTAAACACAAGAACCTATCCTTATATTGTAGTGCTGCAGATTGTGCTCGCGAGATATCTAACAATTGTGATAGTATTGAGACTTAGTCTTGCCGCTACTCTTGACCTTCTAGGCAACTACAGCATTATACTCCTTGAACCTAATGTGGCAAGCTTTGGCGTAGTCGTATGCGGTCTAGAAGTAGGTCTGGGTGGTTTTAAGGACTTTAGTGTTAGTCGCGGTGTTACTCGCTGCGGCAACAGCATTGTTATGCTTGCGGAGGGCGCAGTTAATTAGCTAGTTAAGGATGTTGCAGGCTTAACAGAAGTGTGCCTCTACCTGCTTCGCGTTAGTACTAGAACAACACTAGAGAAGGCCTAGACATACCTTAATATAACTACTCTTGTAGGCCTGAGCGCAACTAGAATAGACACTAAAATTGTTGTTGCGCGTAGTATAGCTCTTAGCGCGCTAAAACACCGCAATAAACAACGCAATTGTGCTATTAGGGTTAGTCTTGGAAGCAGTTGTAAGGCGGGTAACGCTGCCGCGGCACTAGAAGCGTGTAAGCGAAGGCTGCAGAGCTATATTGTCAGGCAGCGCATACACAAAGTCAGGCAGAGGCTTGTTTGATACGTAAGAAAGTAGTAGAGTTATAGTAACTAGTTGCAGAAGAGGTGTTGCAGCGAAAGAGTTGCAAGTAGTTAGATGTAGTAGGTACAAAGTTAGAGTGCTGTGGTGTGCTTATATAGTCTACTAACTGTCCTCTAGCCACGCTCCAACCTCTGACCGCTCTCTTACCTGCTATTTACAACACTTGCTTACGCCTAAAAGTGGCATGCAATTATTTACTTGCATAGCTAATAGCTACATAATCTTACTTCTGCAGGTTGCTGTCTTATCTAGGGCGCGATATAATAAACGCTAGAAGTTTAGTAACGCTGCGCAATTATTAAATTAGGCACCTATTAGAAGGTAACAAATAGTCAATTGTGACCTGCTTACTATATATAATGCCGCTCCTATAAAGAAATAAATCCTAAGGCTGTTCGCGCAGGAACTGGACCTATTATAGGAGCCTATTAGCAATCTCGCAGGGCACCCCTAGGTTAGAGTATAAGTATTTACACCTAAGGAACTCACATACTAAGCAACCTTCAATTCTGCCGCGTAGGGGCGTGAATTCAGAATTAGTACAATATCGCCTATGGGTGTGAGTTTAGAGTACCTCTAGTTCTGCCACCTAAGAGTGAAGTTTAGAACACGTGCAACGCCGCCAGAGAGCGTAAGTTTAGAGCACTGCTACGCCGCCTACAGGTGTAAGTTCAGGGCAACCCCTGCTGCCTACAGGCGTGACTTCAGAGCAGTAGGAGAGTGACGTTGCGGCGTTTACCCTACAAATAACAGGTTGAGGCCTAATTAATATACTAGCCAATGGTGGGCCTACCTGTTCGAAGTTGACCTAAGAGGAGCTTGAGGCTCTGCAGGAGAGGCTACAATTCCGAGCGCGTACACAGCTAGGGACTAAAGGCTAAGCATTAGTAACTACTTGCGCCTCCCTTGGCCGCGGCTAGGGCAGGTTACTAATAGCACTAGCCTCTGGGGGATAAAGCGATAATACTTTACCCCTATAATAGTTACAGCAGCTTCTCTAGCTAAGGTTTTTTCCTCCTATAGGACAGAGGTTTTCTAGAGCCTAGCAGCTGTACTTTACGCAACAATAAAAACTCTTAGTAGCTTAGGACGAGCTGCAAGAAGGGGGGGGGCTATTGTTATAGGATTCCTCTCTAATACCCCTTAGTCCTACCTCAGGCATACCTAGGGCAAGGGCTAGGCCGCGCACAGGCCCTCTATATATATACTTCTATTGAATCCAGAGGCTCACACCTCAAGGATTCGTCTGATATCCAAATACAACCCCAATTCGGCCTTGAAGCCATCCCATCTACCTTGAGTCCGATTGCCTGCCTACAGTGACCTCACAGTATAAGCTAGAAGAAGATGATAAAACGCTTCTAAGAACACCTTATAATGCATTATTCTTTTAGATTAGAGAAATATAAGGCCTTTATAGCTAATAATGCATTGTTTCTGGCTAAAGAGGGTGCAACCTCCAAGAGCAATAAAGGGGACACCTAATATACTAAAAGTGCGCTATCTAGTAACTAGAGTAGACTCTATTATTAACATACAGCTAGTAGGAAAACTACAACGCTTAAGCAGCCTTTAGATTAAGGACCTGCTGCTATAGAGGGAGCAAAATGCCCTGCATATAGATAACACTATAGTATATAGGACTGCTATTATATTAATCCAGACAAACCGCCTAAATAGTAGAAACTAAACAAGACTATTAACAAGCTTATAGACTTTAAGTATTAAAATAATGCAATATTCTAAGGGCTTCTCTATAGTTAAAGTAGAACCTAATTAAGAACGTCTTATATAATAAAGTAGTTACACACACTAACCCCTCTAATACCTAAGATTAGTAAAGAGTAACTTAAAGGCTAGAGAATTACTATTGTTAAAGCAGCTCTTTATTTAATAGTAGCAAGAAGGGATGCTATTAACTATCTACTATAGAAATAATTTATTCTTAACTTAGAATTAACCTGCTACATTACTAACTGCCCTAACCGCATCTACAGTTTCTAACTACTAGTGCCTAGAGACTATATATAGGCTAAAAACTTAAAGATATAGATTAGAGAATATAGGTCTATTAACCTAGTTCTAAAAGGTAGCACTAGAACTACAAAGTTAACGCTGCAGGATGTAGCTATATGTTACGAACCTGAGAATTAGGGCACAGCAGAAGATAAGAGAGGAGAGAAAACACTGACACCCTAGAAAGACAACTAAAGGTTTTTAAGAAGGCTAGCACTATAGACTAATAACATGTACCCTACATGTTCCAAAGTCTTGGCAGAACACCATATTAGAATATATCACGTGTGTTCTAGGAATCCCACAATATTCCACAATGTACCAAATTAGAACAACTTTAGAACATTAGAACAACCTTAGAATACTTTATAAGTATATAGCATGTAGAAACACAACTCTTATAGTTTATATTTAACTTTGTTAATTAAGTTACTTTTTAGATTCTTAACCCTCAATACTATAGCTAGTTAATTCTATTGCCTATTATTAAATCCACCCTAAGTTGTATATCAGACTTTGTCTAATAACTTACTCTACTGTTCCAGAGCCAGCACTTATCCCTAAGAACCAACAGAAACTATATTAGAAGACTTTGTCCTATATACAACTTCAACACTTTAAACACCTTTAAGATAAGTACTACTTTAGGAACGCGTGCTACCCCTAGCAGCTCTTGCTTAAGCAACACAAACATGACTAACGCTGAAGAATTCACCTAGAGTGTCATAAATATCAACAAGTCTAATCTCTACTATAGAGAACGTGCCAAGTTAGACAAATAGCTTATACAGTAGGACCTCTTCTTTATATTTTAAAGAAAGAAGGTACCTAAGGAGAAACAAGTTACTCTTGTATTAAGCTATATATATAGAAAAGCTTTTACCTAAATTAAGCTCTTTATCTAGCAAACTAATGCGGGAGAAGCCCTAGATAAAGTAGACAAATAGGTTAAAGACTTTAATAGGTTTAAAGAAAAAATTAAGCGTATTTTTAGTGTCTTAAATAAACCTGCAATTGCACAATAAGAAATTTAGCGCATTTATTAAACTAAGTTAGCTACTAATTATGCTGCTAAGTTTTAGCAGCTATCTACTAACACTAACTAGGATAACACTGCCCTAATAACCATATTCAGACAAGGTCTTAAGCCTTAAGTCAAAATAGAACTAATGCGCACCAGCGCTAGCACAGATAGCCTTAACAACCTCATTAACACCGCAATTAATATCAACGTTAAGCTCTATAAGTTACAACAGGAGCTTCAAGACAATCTACGTACACGCGTTATCTTAACTAATAGACACCCACTACTACGTAACCTATAGCGCAACAACCTCAACTGTAGACAGCGCGGAGGTTATTATTAACCTAATATAGAACAACAAATCTACAATAATACTAAAAATAGATACTATAGACCTATGGCTATAGACCTATTAAATATTAATAAAGGACCTAATAGGTAGAATAAAAAGAGCAAGAGAAGTAACTAAAATAAGTCTAAGTTAACTTGCTATAACTGTAGCAAGACTAGACACTTTGCTAGAGACTGCTAAATAAAAAACAAGATTATTTGCTAGTTAAATATACTTTCCTATAATAAAATAGATACTAGAGATAAATAGGAAGTTCTCTCTAAAGATATAGGCTGTCTTATAAAAGACAATAATTCTAGATCTAGCAAGGAAGAGACCTTAGATACTAAAAAAGCTTATAAAGAAGCTTATAACAGAGCGCTAACACTATACTAAGAGGCAGGCAAGCCTCTTACGCTACAAGTAACCTATTTAGGCGAGAACATTAAAGTTACCAATAGACATAGACAGAGGCAACCACTAAATATTTACTACAACAAGTATCTGTCGCAACGCAACTGCAAGGACAGGAACTAGTGTAATTGCGCACTTAAAGAGTTAAAAAGCGCAGGAGTTATTATACAAAAGAATAGACTTAGCTACGCACTAGACAGACAAGAACTCTACTATATCAACAAGCACAATCCTATAGTTACAAAAGACTAGATTACAAAGAAGTTCTATTCTTATTAAGACGCAAGCACTTAGACAGAGAACCCTATTGTAGAGCTTAAGTTTCAAGAGAACTGCAAATAAGCCTTTATTGCAATTAACAACCTACTTAAGACTTAGAACAAGTAGAACAGCGAATAGATTAAAGAGTAGGCACAAGATAACTAAGCTACTCTTAAACAACTAGAAAAATCTAACAGAGATTAGAAGAATCTCCGCAAACTAGACTTTAATAGGAAGCTAGTTCTAGTTACTAGCCTAAGACTACAGTACGACCTGGACCTCTAAAACTACAATTATAGAAAGCTATCCTAGACTGCATGCTATTATAACTACTACCTAATTCATTACAACGCTAAGCTTAGTGCCAACTAGTTTCCTAGTATAGGCGCAACTTGCTGTAAGCTATAGTATAACTACACTAACAACGTATGCAAAGCACACCTATAGGACAAGCATTCTAAGCTGCACTTCCTAGGCATAGATAATCTGCAATAAATTATCTAGATATAACTAGTTATTAATAGTAGCTACTATAATATTAATTAGCAGCACTGCTTAAATAAGGATTGCAACCTATATTGCGCTAGCAAGCATAACTATAGATTTAGAGACAAGGAGCCTTTTTTAGAATTACGCCTACAAGCTCTAGGGATTAATCCCTTAATTCTACAGAGGCTAATCTACTTATTAAACTCCTAATTATACTAGAAGAAGTTATAATAATAGCATTGTTAGATTCTAGAGCATAGTTAAATTATATCTCTTTACAAGCTGTGTAGCGAGCTAGACTTAAGCTATAGTAGAAGCAGAACCCTTACCTGCTTAGAGTTGCTAACAAAGAATTGATGCCAAAAGAGTTAGAAGTAACCTACAAGGTACTGTCTGTGACTCTTAGAATATAGAATTATAAAGAGTAGTTAGACCTAGATGTGTTAGGAATAGCCACTTATAATATTATACTAGGCCTGCTATAGTTACAAAAGCATAATCTGCAGATTAATTGGAAAAATTGACAGCTTTTGTTCAATAGGTATAGATGCAGCACTACTATACGCCAGCCTACGCGACCTACGCTGGAGTTAGTAGATAAGAAGGAGATTAACAATATCTCTTTAACACATAAGACGCGCCAAGATAGAGCAGTTAATTGTGTAGACTAAAAAAGCCCCTCTACAATAATTAAGAAGACTAAGAGTGCACCTCCTGCTATACTAGACAAGTACTATTAGTACGCCTAGATATTTAAAGAAGAGTTATCTGCAAAAGCGCTATCTAAGCATTAACTTTAGAATTGCAAGATTAAACTTATAGAAGAGAAAGAACTACCCTTTAGGCTAATATACTAACTCTTAGAGAAAGAACTTAAGAAGTTAAAGAAGTATATTAAGAAGAACCTTAACAAAGAATTTATTAGAAAATCTAAATTTCTAGTAGAATTCCCTATTATCTTTGTACTAAAAAAGAATAGCAAGCTAAGACTTTACATTAACTATTAGAAATTAAATAACATTACAATTAAGAATTGTTATCTACTACCTAACATTATAGAGCTGCAAGATAGGCTCTTAAGAGCGAAGTTCTTTACTGCACTTAATCTACGCAGAGCGTACAACCTTATACATATAAAAGAAGGCGAAGAATAGAAGACAGCGTTTAGAACTTATTATAGTTATTTTAAGTACATAGTTATGCTATTTAGGCTAACTAATGCACTAGCAGTGTGTTAGGCGCTTATTAACAACACCCTATAGGAGCACCTAGACATTACTATAGTAGCCTACCTTAATAATATCCTAGTATACAGCAAAACACTAGAAGAACATAAGGTCTATATGCGACAAGTGTTAGACTACTTAGCAAAAGCAGACCTTAGGCTAAAGCCTAAGAAGTGTGAATAGCACAAGGAAGAAGTAGAGTTCTTTAGCTATATTATAGGAAGATATAGAGTTAAGATAAGCAACAAAAAGATTTAGGTTGTAAAGGATTAGCTAATACCTACCTTAGTTAAGGGAATTTAAGAATTTCTTAGGTTTATTAACTTTAACTAACACTTTATTCAAGACTACTTATTAAAAGCTTTGCTACTTACTAAACTTACGCAGAAGAACACACTATTTAAATAGGACATAGGATAGAACAAAGCTTTTAAGATACTTAAGTAAGCTTGTGTTAAACTACCTACGCTAATCTTATTTACAAGCAGAAAGCTGCTACGAATGGAGACAGATGCCTTAGACTTAGTATTAGGAGCTTGCATCACACAGGAGCGAGATAGACAATGGCACCTAATAGCCTACTACTCAAGGAAGTTCACGCCAGTAGAAGAACGCTACAATGTGCACAACAAGGAACTTATGGCCATTATTAACGCGTTACACTACTAGAGGGTCTACGCAGAAAGTTGCTCAGACCTTACTATTTATATAGATTATAAGAACTTAGTACAATTTACAACTACTAAGGTTCTGAACTAATAATAAGTTTGCTAGTTAGAAATGCTTAGTTAGTATAAGTTTAAGATTCTATATATACTAGAAAAAGAGAACAGCAGAGCAGACGCGCTTAGTTAATGCTATAACCTTGCAGGTGAGAAAACAATTAACAAATTTGCTATTCTTAGAATTAACAATAATAGGTTACTTAGACTATTGCAGCAGCTTAACTAGACTATATGCATTACGCTGGATAACAGCATTCTAGCACAGGTACTAGAGGACCTAGAAGAAGAAGTTATAAGCTATTATCATAATAACCCACTTTATAGACACCTAGGCATCACACAAACAATAGAACTTATCTAAAGATATTACAAGTTCCCAAATATACAAAACAAAGTTAGCAAGTTTATTAAGAATTGCGTAAGCTATTAGCAAAATAAACACAGCACGCACGCTAAGTACAGAGAAGCATAAGCAATAGAGCCACTAACAGCACTATAGACGAACATTACAATGGATTTTGTTACCTAGCTACCAATCTCTAAGGATCCTGTAACAGGATACAACTACGACTCAATCTTTGTTGTAGTAGATTAATTTACTAAGTACGCTAAAATAATACTGTTCAGGCATAGCTACACTGCTAAGCAGCTAGCGCATGTCTTCAAGAATTAGATTATTCGCTACCATGGTATTCCTGAATTAATTATTAGCGATAGAGACAAGCTCTTTACGTTAAATTATTGGACCACGCTTCTAGCAGCGATAGGTACTAAGAAGAAGCTCTCTACAGCCTATTATCCGCAGACAGATGGGCAGATAGAAAAAGTGAACTAGACAATAGAGACATACCTCCACATCTACTACAATTAGCAGTAGGACAACTAGGTTTTACTACTACCTATAGCACAAATTGCATACAACAACAAACTATTAGAAGCAACAGGCTATTTGCTGTTCTTTACGAACTATAGCAGACAGCTAAATCTCTTTACAAAGTTATTAGACAGTAATATCTAAATAGAATTAGCAATAACCTTAGTTAAAGCACTAAAGGAAGTACACTAGAAATTACTTAATAATATTGCTAAAGCTTAGTTAAGAAGCATTTCTTATTTTAATAAGAAACAAAAAACAGCGCCTTTGCTAAAGAAGAGAGATAAAGTATATCTTTTTATAAAAAACCTACGCACACAGCGACTAACAAAAAAACTAAATAAAGTTAAAGTTAGACTATTTTTTATTTCTAAGCAAATTAGCCTAGTTAACTACTAACTTAAGCTACCTAAGGATACAAAGATTTATCCTGTGTTCTACATTTTGTTATTAGAACTAGCTAACTCTAGGACGCTAACCTAGAAAGACTTCTACTATTAAGCTAATAGCGAAGATAAGTAGGAAGTTGAAAAAATAATAACATATTAGAGAAAAGGACAAGAATTTAAGTATCTAGTTAAATAGTTAGGATACCTAGAGTTAGAAAACACATAGGAACTAGTTATGTATCTTACAAACTGCTAACAACTCTTATCTTGTTATTATTAAACAACAGGAACCCTAGATCACTCTCCAAGACGGACAGCATAAATGCACTCTAATTAAGAGCTAGAGAGCCAGGCATTAGGCCTTCCTCTAGCTAAGCAACGTCTTAATTAATGTTTTTAACAGCTTTGAGAGCCTTAATATCTTCTACGTACTTTTTAGCCTTGTCTACCTACTATTGTTTTTAACACTTTAACATTTTCTTTTGTTTATAGACATAGTTCTTCTTAGCGCAAGCAGCTAGTATCGCTTGCAGCGCCGCAGACTTAGCCTTATTAGCTTTAGCCTCTATCTGCTCTAAGCGCTCTATTTCGCGGTTAATACAAGCGAAGTTTAGAATTAGAACTTCTATTAGAACATACTTCTAGCTACTCATGCTGTAACAATTTCCGCACTTCTTCTTTAATAACACTATATAATACTTAAGGCCTTTTTTTGCGCAGTACTAATAAGATACTATTGCAAGTTGTCCTGTGCAGTTAATATGTTTACTAACAGATTTGCAGTATGTAGTACTTCTAGAAACTATAGAGTTAGTTTATAAGGACAAGAATATTAGAGGGGAGGATAGTGTTACAAACCTAAGAATTAGAGCATAGCAGAAGATAAGAGAGAAGAGAAAACACTAACACCCTAGAAAGATAACTAAAGGTCTTCAAAAAGGCCAGTACTATAGACCAATAACGTGTACCTCACATATTCCAAAGTCTTAGCAGAACGCTATATTAGAATATATCATGTGTGTTCTAGGAATTCCACAATATTCCACAATATACTAAATTAGAATAACCTTAGAATATTAGAACAACCTTAGAACACTTTATAAGTATATAGTATATAGGAACACAACCCTTATAGTTTATATTCAACTTTGTCAATTAAGTTACTTCTTAGATTCTTAACCCTCAATACTATAGCTAGTTAATTCTATTGCCTGTTATTAAATCTACTCTAAGTTGTATATCAGACTTTGTCTAATAACTCACCCTACTGTTCCAGAGCCAGCACTTATCCCCAAGAACCAACAGAAACCGTATTAGAGGACTTTGTCCCACGTACGACTTCAACACTATATACCTAGACCTACTATGCAACCTAGTATTATTCTAATTACTAAGGCACAAAGGGATATAGTAGGACACACAGACAAACCTAACTACCCTCTAAGGTGCTAAGAACAGAATTATTAGAACTATTACAGAGATGTGCAGATAGTGGGTGCTAGAGTACACGCCGCTAACCCCTACTATATATCACGCACACAAAATTACCTCAAGAAGCAAACAAGGACTACAGAAGGCCTCAGCGATGCTATAGCACAAAAGGCTAGGCCACCCAGAGCTAGCAGCTGTAGAACACTTAGTGCAGCAAGCTAAGGGGGTGCGCATTAAAGGCATCACTACTATGAAATGCGACTCCTGTGGGAGAGCAAAGTCTAGACAGCAGATTAGCTGTGCCTAGCAAATTAACAACAATAGACCTAGAGAAAGGCTTAGCATTAACTTCTATATATACAAAACCTAAGCAATAAACAAGAAAAAGAGTTTAATGCTAATTACTAATAAGTTCTTAGGTATGCAATAGGACCTCTACTTTACAGATTACTAAACTATAAAGTTTATTATTAAAGCTCTTTTAATATTTATACTATTTATTAAGAACTACTATAATATCTCTATTAAAACAATTAAGGCAGATAACAAGATTACTACAGTTAAACTAGACATTAAGAGATAGTTAGCAACTTAAGGAATACTTGTAGAGCCTTCTACACTAGATACACAAGCACAAAACAGAGGCGTAGAATGCTTAAGAGGTGTAAATAAGAAGAAATCTTGCGCAATACAACTTAATGTTAACTTATTCTAGAAGCTGTAGCTTAAGGTTACAAGAGCTGCAATCATGCGCGCAACGGTGTTAGACTTTTGCTAAGACAATGCCCACAGCTTCTGATTATGCCTGCCGCACGGTCTCTTCCTAGCAGTACGATAGCTTGTAGCACGGACGCATAGGGGGAATTGCAACCAGCCACGTCTTTTTATCCTAGTGTTTATCAGCTTTAAATGCTTGCAAAGTTGCACGGTTGCCGCCACAAGACAGACAAACACATTGAGTCTACTTTACGCGTTGCTATGGATCTTTTCTATTACCTTGCAGATTACCAAACATGGATATGTATCCCATGTGGCTTGGGCGTTAAGCCTCCGCATTACCTAACACATCTTACAAAGTGGCATGCCAATCATTTAGAAGTTAAGGTGTCAAAAAAAGCAAGGCTGCTGCTTGTTGAAGAGCTCATGCTTAAAAGCCTAACCGACCCCGATTTACCAGAGTTCCCACTTCCTCAACCAGGATGGCTCGCTTTGCCGCACCTCCCAATACACGAAGGCTGGTCTTGCTTGACGTGCAACTACACTTGCTTAGCAACACGCACCATGGAGAGACATCACCAGAGTCAGCACGCGGAGCACCGACGGCCTCCAGGTCGCCGAACCAAGGTCGAAGCACTGATTGAACCTAATTGGAAGAAGGTATCGTGCCAGCGTCTTTTTGTGCAAGGCTGCAAAAGTCAATACTTTGCGGTCGTTTCGCCGGCTGAAGCCAGGGAGGAAGAAGAAACACTACGATGACAGGCAATGGCCGCGAAGCTACCTGAGGCAGAGTACATACGCGCTCAGATTGACGAGGCGCTAGAGCAGGGAGACCAGGAAACAAGAGCTTTTGAAGACAGGATTCTAGACAACGCGCTGCGCCAACTGAGGTCTCACCGTGGCTAGAAATGACGCGCTGGCCGAAGTATCTTCACGGACACTCGTTTATCGAGGTCGCCCGCCTCGCAAGCCCTGCCAACCTAGCATCAGAGCCTCTCCTCGTTGAGTTCTCGGACAGCCTGGACCGCGTCGTCGAGCAGGCGCATGCTTCCATACGGGACGATAAGGTCAACGTCTTTGATCAAGCGCGCATTAACAGTTTAATCCAGCGCAGGCGAGCGTTTGACCGGCCGCTGATGATCAAATTGCGCGACTCGACGTACCGAAGTTACAAGCAAGTCTTCAAAAGGCTGATCTGTTTTGCATACCGCACAATGCAGCCCGAGAATTCTATCGAGCTGGCCCACCGTCTAACTGCTCGCCAGTTAGGGCACCTCGATGAGATGATAGCTATTGGCGAAGAGCTTATAGGGCTGAAGCAAAGTCGACAGAAAAGAGATGGTGATAAGAATGGCCCTAACGCTGTGCAACAATCATTGGAAGACAGGCTCGACCGAGCTTGTCTCCACTTCTGCATCTCCATACTCGACCACACGCTCAAAGGGGACCTTTTCGAGAGCACGGCAATAGGGTTTCTTGCCGCATTGGGAGTGGATCCCGAGAAAAAAATCCTTCGAGACGCATCTTCCTTCACATCGTACCTGTCTGCATTTGTCAAGATATCACAGATGCTGGTCATTCAGATGTCAGTCCTGATGGCAGAAGAGGGCCAAATTGAGCATCCGTCAGATGTGCTAGATGAGATGCGCGAGCGCTACATGATCCATGGAAGTCGGTCACCATTCAATTGGGTGCTACGGTTACGAGCGTATGGCAAAAAGATCAGGAATAGCTCTACAAGCCTGGGCTATATCTACTGGTCTGACGACCACGAACGGCTCACATACAAACAGCTTAAGCTAAGCATAGCTGATTTTAAGGAATTCGTTGCCACCCAGGTAGCGCTGGCACAGTTCGAGCTAGAGCAGCTCTTCCTAATCCACGGCGACGAAAAGCGAGAAGACGTGATCCCTGCGTTTGAACTACGCGACTTGAAGGATGACCCAACAGAAAGCGCTAAGGGCTGGAGCTTCTGCAAAGATCCTCGAAACAAAGATGTTTTTCCAGAAGGGAAGAGATGGATGCTCGATCGCGTCTTAGAAGCTGACGCGCTACGAGCTGAGTTTATAGAGTTGCGCAAGAAAGATTCCAAGGTTCTCTGGAAAGTGACGGCGGCGAGAAAGTACATCTCCAAGATTGAATCGTTTCTCGAGCGTCTATTGCTCCTCGTTCACATCACTGCAGGCCAACCTGCTCGTGGCACAGAGATCCTTAGCTTGCGTCACTGCAATACAGTGAACGGGCACCATCGAAGCATTTTCATTGAGGGTGGACTGGTCAGCACAGTTACCGCGTACCACAAGGGATACAACATTATTGGGTCTACCAAGATCATCCACCGCTATCTTCCCAGAGAAGTTAGCAAGCTTGTGGTTTACTATCTGTGGTTCATTTTGCCATTTTGGAGAAGTCTGGATCTACTAGTTTTGGGAACCAAAGCATCTCGATCACCTTTCCTGTGGTCGAAAGGCGATGCGTCTTGGATCAGTACTCGTCTGTCCAATGCGTTGAAAGAGGAGGCACGAATTCACCTACAAACCCATCTGAATATCACCTACTACAGGCACGTTGCCATTGCTATGTCGCGCGTTTACCTCAAAAGTGGTGGATTCAAGCGGGACTATGGCATCGAAGAAAAGACGTCGAACGATCAGGCAAGCCACACGACGTGGATAGCGGGGTCCATATACGCACGCGGACTAGAGGAGGCTCCTGGAGCTATAGAGGCCAGAAGAGCTGAGTATCGGATGGTCAGTCGCGAGTGGCACAATTTCCTTGGGTTCCGCGCGTACCTGCCCTGCACAAAGCGTCCAGCTTTGTTCGACGTGTCAGACGAGGAAGGTAATGCAGCAGGCCGCAGCAAGAAGCAAAGACGCGCGTAAGAGAATACTTTAAGGCCTTAGAGAAATCACACATTAAGATGCACAACATATGGATGTAATTGTCTTCTGACTATTATCAAGACCATGGCAGAGAGCAGCGTCGCAAGCGAGCATTTCGAGCATGTAGTCGAGTACGCGTTGGCCGTGTGCAGAGAGTGCCGACACGGCGTTTTGCCCAGCCATGTTAAGAGCCATGTGCAGCGCGCCCATGTAAATGTATTAGAGAAAAGATTAGTGTAAGTACTATTTGAATTTCTTAGTTGAAATTGCTGGAATGTATACAATGTGCTGATGAGACTGTAGGGACGCATCTTTCTTCTTACTGTCTAGATAATGCTTTGTAAACGCTGTGAAACATTGCTCTAGGAGCTGAAGCTAACAAGAAAAGGCACAGGAGGGATCCTGTGCCGCCGTGCCGCCTGTTAGGTGAACCTTAATTTACATTAAGAATGTAAGGCATGCAAGTTCTTCAACCTAACTATTTAACAACTCGAATATTCTGGCATTGAGATTGAGTGGGACAGACTGACTAGTAAAGAATACCTAATTAAATCCAAGGTATTTAGCTACAGAGATTTAGAAAAGTAGATTAGCAAGACTTACTATTAAGCAGTTGTCAGATAGAGCGAGCTGGAGTGAGGTCGGAACTGTACAATCGAGCAGGGACCTACTAGGCGGCGTGTGGCCAATCAGGTGTTGCTAGGTGCACCTAGGAACTTCTAATTAGCTGAGAGGCCTTAGGGTCCGCGCTAGCCTAAGCCGCGTTATTTTCACCCTGTAGCAGGTAGGAGAACAACCCACCAACATTAACTAATATTATTAAGTTACATTATTATCTATTTATTGTACTATCTAACAATTAAGAGTCTTACTGCCGCGACTGACGCGCAATGGTATAATTAATCTAACGCAACCCTACAATAACGCTGAGGGACTACACTGACTACACTAGCTGGTTCACGCAGCTGCAAGTAAGATGCGTAGTTCACAACATATAGGACAAGATAAACCCTAAATTAACAAGCTTAGAGACGCTAAAACTAGCGCTTGTATAAGCTCTAGTTGTCACTAATTACGCGCCTGCAGCAAACATTAAAATACTAACAAGGCTAACAGAGCTATTAACTGCAGAACAGAAGACTTTTAAAAAAGACTTTAAATACTACAAGATCCTACTTAAACAATACAAGAGCAATTACTACAAATACAAGAAGAAGCGCACAAGTCTATAGCAGATTGTTACCTTTATATAGTTAACAGTGTTACTACACCTGTTGCGCACATGCTGTCTACTAGACAAACTACTACAACAGTAGATTACTAACTTGCAACTAACAGTCAGAGTTAATAAACAAATTAAGTAAGATTAAGCATGAAACTAATACCTTGCAGCTCTCAAACTAATAAGAAGCACTGCACAACAGGATACGTGGCTAGCTAAGTATAATTAGGCAGCTACTAAGGCAGAGATATATTAAGTTGCTAAAATGTCGCAATTAAATGCGATTATAAATAACTTTCTAGCAGCTGTAAACAAAGTTGCGCCTATATAGTCTACAAACTTTTAGGACAATGGTAGATTTGCAGCTGGCATGAGCTAGAAGGAGATGATGAAACGCTTCTAAGAACACATAATAATGCATTATCCTCTTAGATTAGGGAAATATAAGGCCTTTATAGCTAATAATGTATTATTTCTTACTAAAAGGGGTGCAACCTTCTAGAGCAATAAAGAGGACGCCTAACATGCTAAAAGCGCGCTATCTAGTAACTAGAGTAGACCCTGTTATTAATGTACAGCTAGTAGGAAAACTACTACGCTTAAGCAGCCTTTAGATTAAGGACCTGCTACTATAAGAGGAGCAAAATACCCTGCATGTAGATAACACTATAGTATACAGGACTGCTATTATGTTAATCTAGACAAGGCGCCTAAATAGTAGAAACTAAACAAGACTATTAACAAGCTTATAGACTTTAAGCGTAAGAATAACGCAACTTTCTAAGGGCTCCTCTGTAGTTAAAGTAGAACCTAATTAAGAACACCCTATGTAATAAAGTAGTTACACACACTAACACCTCTAACGCCTAAGATTAGTAAAGGGTAACTTAAAGGCTAGAGAATTACTGTTATTAAAGCAGCTCTTTATTCAACAGCAGAGAGCAGGGATGCTGTCAACTATCTACTATAGAAGTTATTTATTCTTAACTTAGGATTAACCTGCTACATTACTAACTACCTTAACTGCATCTATAGTTTCTAACTACTAGTGCCTGGAGATTACATATAGGCTAGAAACTCTAAGGTGTAGATTAGAGGGTATAGGTCTATTAACCTTACTCTGAAAGATAGCACTAGAGCTACAAAGTTGACATTGCAGAATATGGCTATATGCCTAGACCTGCTATGCAACCTAGTGTTGTTCTGACTACTAAGACACAAAGGGATATAGTAGGACACATAGACAGATCTAACCACCCTCTAAGGTGCTAAGAACAGGATTATTAGAACTGTTATAGAGATGTGTGGATAGTGGGTGCTGGAGTACACGCTGCTACTACCTGCCACATATTACACACATAAGATTACTACAAGAACAAAAAGAGAACTATAGAAGGCCTTAGTAATGCTGTGGCATAAAAGGCTAGGCTACCTAGGCTCTGCAGCAATTAAGCACCTTGTGCAGCAAGCTGAAGGGGTGTGGGTTAAAAGTATTACTACTGTGAAGTGCGACTCTTGTAGGAGAGCAAAGTCTAGATAGCAGATTAGCTGTGCCTAGCAAATTAATAACAACAGACCTAGAGAGAGGCTTAGCATTAACTTCTATATATACAAAACCTAAGCAATAAACAAGAAGAAGAGTTAAATGCTAATTACTAACAAGTTCTTAGGCATGCAATAGAACCTCTACTTTACAGATTACTAAACTGCAAAGTTAATTATTAAGGCCCTCTTAATATTTATACTATTTATTAAGAACTACTACAACGTCTCTGTTAGAATAATTAAGATAGACAACAAAATCACTACAGTTAAACTAGATATTAAGAGATAGTTAGCAACTTAAGAAATACTTGTAGAGCCTTCCGCACTAGATACACAAGCACAAAATAGAGGCGCAGAATGCTTAAGGGGTGTAAATAAGAAGAAAGCTCGCGCAATGCAACTTAATGCTAACCTATCCTAGAAGCTGTAGCCTAAGGTTACAAGAGCTGCTATGTACCTCTACAATTAAACGCTAAACTACACAAACAACTAGAAAACACTATATAAAATATTCTTTACGCAAGTTACTTTTAGCAATAGAATAGTTATATTACTACAAAAACCTAACCTTGCATATTTAAAAGTATATAGCTATAAGGCATTCGCAATAACAAATAATACTTACTAAGGCAAATTACGCCTACAACGCCTAGATCCAAAGGCATAGATTAGCTATCTAGTTAGATACTAATCATTAAACATCTACTAAATATAGATACTATCACTTGGCAAAGTAATAAGCACCTAAGACGTTGTCTTTGACAAAGAATCTGTGTTCAATAGGAGAATTAAGGACCTTATAGACAATCTTATGCACAGCACTCTTAAAGAGATAGCAACGCACATAAGAACTATTAAGCTACTAACTCCTAGTTAACAGCTACAAACAGACTTCTTTTATAAGAACAAAGCTACTGCAGAATTATTAGAATAACAAGATGAAGTAGATCTACTAGGCTACTATTAAGAACAGAAGATTAGGGATAACTACCTAACTTCTCTAACAACACTGCTACCTGTTGCACTACTTGCACAGTTAATAGCTAGAGACTAAACAGGCCTAACGCAATAAGCGTCCCTAACAACTGTCCTATAGGCAGCAGCCTTTATAGCAGGGACCTAAGCCAGATGTATAGGCAAATATAGAGGAGAAGTTATAGACAAGGCTAAAGTAATAAGAATGCTTGCTAAAGGCTTAAAGCCCTACCAAAGTCAACTTCTACCTCTGCTAACGTGCTGAACTAAGCTTAAGGATTACCTACTAGGCAATATATTCTAAGAGGCTAAGCAAGCGCACCTTGCAAGTTATTAAGATATAAAATTATAGTTAGAAATACTACTAAAAAGAATTAGACTAACAAGACAATAGATCCTTAACTATATATAGGTGTATACCTACAAGCTAGACAAACATCATCGCCTAGTAAAGTGCAAGGCGCAAATAGTAGTCTAAGGCAATTAATAACGCAATATTACTTCGCAAGACACTTACGCAGCTACACTAGCTAGTTAGTCTTTCTAAATAATAATAGCAATAGCTGCTTATTATAATATAGAGCTTAAGCAATATAATGTTATAAACGCGTTTGTCTATGCAACTATAGACCAAGAGGTGTACATAAAGATGCCTTAAGGCTACTAGAAGCCTAGAACCATACTGCAGGTGTACAAGGCACTATACAGCCTTTGCATCTTACTACTTCTTTAGCAAAGAGAATTTACAACAACGCTTAGAACACTAGGCTTCTAGATAGTGCCTTATAAGCTGTGCTGCCTAATTAAAGATAGAGTTATTGTATTCTTCTATGTTAATGATATTATACTTGCGTATTATAAGAGCAAGGAACAAGACGCATAACAAGTGATTAAACAATTACAAGCTAAGTACAACTTTACTAGAGGTAGTGACCTATAGTGGTTCCTTGGTATGGAGGTTGTATGAGATTGAACGAATCACAAGATCTATCTATTACAAGCTGCTTACGCAGACAAGATTAGCTGACTAGTAGACAAGACAAGCTTTTGGCATAACACTCTAATAGCCCTGATTAAATTACAGCTAAGTAAAGGGCTGGCGACGCTAACAAAGATTAATAAATATTAATGCAAGATTAGCTTGCTCTTCTTTGCTGCAGTTACTATAAGGCTAGATATTGCCTTTGCAATATTAAAACTAGCTTGTTTCCTATCAAACTTAGGGACTAATTATTAAGAAGCAGTAGACTAAGTCTTTCTGTACCTGTGTAGCACAAAACAGCAAGCACTACAACTTAGAGGTAGCACTGGACTGCAAGTTGCAAGCAACGCGTTCTTTACTAATAACATATTAGACTACAAGAGCTCTTAAGGTTACGCTATTAAACTCTTTAGAAGTCTTATTGCCTAGAAGGCAAACAAGCAAAACACAGTCACAATATTAACTACTAAGGCCAAGCTACTCGCTCTCTCTCAGGTAGCCAAGGAAGCACTCTTTATTTCAAGACTGCTACGCAAACTCTAGACCAAACTAGACACACGCACAGTTACTATCTAATGCAATAACAAGCAAACAATCCGCCTAGTAACAGAAGAGGTGTTACGCCTCTAAACTAAGCTTTGCTATGTAGATATCCACAACCACTAGATCTATCAAGAAATACATAAGGGGAGGATTAAGGTAGAATATATACAGTTAGCAGAGATAATTGCTAATAGACTTACTAAAGTCCTTCCTATAAACAAATAGGAAGGGTTCCTTTAACAACTTAGCATAGTCACAATTAAGACTAGAGAGGTAACAAATACTGTACCTCTTAAAGAAATTTAAAAACAACTTAAACACCTTACAGTCGCGCAAGTACTAGCTTAAAGAGACTCCAAGCTAAGAGAGTGTGTCAGATAGAGCAAGCTAAAGTAAAGTTAGAACTATACAATTAAGCAGGGACCTACTAGGCAGCGTGTGGCTAATTAGGTGTTGCCAGGTGCACCTAGGAACTCCTAATTGGCTGAGAGGCCTTAAGGTCCGCGCTAGCCCAAGCCGCGTCATTTTCACCCCGTAGCAGGTGGGAGAACAACCCACCGACATCAACTAATATCATTAAGTTACATCATCATCCATCTATCGTACCATCTGACAGCAGTAGAGATTAGTCTACGTTACAGACTTAGTATGCTAAACAACCTAGAAGGTTCAAATAATACGTTATTAACTCTTTTGCAGACCAACTTTAATTTAGCATTAATAAACAAATAACAAATACAGGATCTAATGCTTACTTCTTACTTGCTTGCTATTAGATTCAGCAGCGTTAAAAGACCTACAAGCGGTGCAAACAATATAGATCAACAACACATTAAGGCTAGAACCTAACAAGATTAGTTCTTGTTAGAGAAGAAGGATTAAACCTAAGGCTGTGTAAGACTAGCTTGATTAGTGCTTCCGTTCAGTATGCGACCCTCTCGCACCGCTGGGGCAAGAATAGCAAGATCACGCAGCTGCGACTAGAAAACAAGGCTGCATTTTAGGAGACCTTGCCAAATTTTCTACGAACTTTCAGGGATGCTATTTTAGCAGCTAGAAGGCTAGAACTGGATCACATTTGGATCAATTCACTTTGCATTATTTAGAATAATACGGCTGAATGGGAGAAAGAGTTATTACTGATAGGCAAAGTTTACGAGTCTTCAATGGTAACAATAACGGCTACTTTATCTATGGACCATGATGGAGGATGTTTCTTTGATCAGAGTACTTACGATACCTTCCTAATACGGATATCTGTAGCACAGAAGTACGGCTGTAGCAGGAGATAAACTGTACAAGGGAGAGTTCGCGGATCTGAATTGATGAGAACGTCACAAACCTAATTTGATCTTAATTTTCTTACTGAAAACTGCTGGGAGGAGGATGTGCTAAACGCGCCAGTAAATAAACGCGGCTAGGTACTTCAAGAGGTACAGAACCCTATCCTAGACTATGCGCTACTAGCACTGACAACAAACTCAAGCGCTTCCTTTCACTAAGGCTCCTCTATTTCACCAAGCGTCAATTGTACTGGGAATGTAATTAGATGCTGGCTTTAGAATTGTACCTAGGTGGGTTCACCACATACAGGACTGCGCAATACTAGCTGTCTTTACTGTGGCTCGGAAGATTGCGCTCTACTGTACCACTTGGAATGTCTGACGTAGGTGAGCGACCCTAACAGCCTTTGCTGCTTGATCTCCACAGGTTATTCAGGGAGATAGTCATCAAGACTTGGATGGACATAGTAGAGGACTACACGCGACGTGATCTTACAAAGCAAACGGACAAACTGCGAGCAATTTTGGCTCTTGCCTAGAAAGTTCACAACTATTGGATGTGCTATTATCTTGCTAGTATATGGGAAGACGACCTTGTTTATAAGCTTGGATGGATGCCTAATCTATGCGAGCCAACTTACAAAGAAGCAAAAGAGGACTTTGCTGAACACTTGAAAGACAGGATCCACTGCGAAGACGCCTTAGTTGTCAAACTAGTATATTGTGCACCAAGTTGGTCTTGGGCTTTGGTTGACAGTTTAGTTACTTATGTGAAAGAAATTGACCGCTTTGGTACTAATTATTCGATTGTCGAGTAAGTGGATCATGGAATCGAGCTGTTTGAAAGTGCTAATCCGTATAGTCAAGTCAAAGGGGGCTTTCTTACTATCAAAGCTTAAACCATTATAATCACGGTAACAGATGACTATCCAGGACCTTGCCCAATAACTCAAATGCGGGTCTCTGTAAACGGTCACACTATCATATCAGAGCTCCAAGTCTACTAGGACGATTTTAAATGGGGTCCGTTCTCGACAAAGCCCTATAACACCCTTGCGATGCCTCTTCTTCTTTCTCTTTGCCCTTCCGGGCAGCTGTCTCTGACTTGTATCTTGTTAGAGGAGAGAAACCGTGTCCACAAGAGGATTGGGATGCTGGATTTAAAGGCTCTGAGGTGTGACCTGGAGTCAGATCGTGGGTTAAGAGAGTTCATCTGTCAGATTGGGACCGTCGCGTGGAATTCCAGACCGTACGTCAAACTAGAGCGAGACATAACTCAGCTTCAGCACATCACAATCGTTTAGTTCTACGTGAAGGATTGGCTCAATACGTAGTCGCCTACATACACTCGCTTGCACAACCGGCTTCCAGTTCTGACAGTATAAGCAGTTTGACGTTGCAGGGGTTGCTCTGGCGCCAAGCCAGCGCTTTACCCGTCAGACGCTTAGCGCATGGACAGGCAAATCATGAAGCCGTAGACAGCAAAAGCGCCCTAAGCCTGCGCCACATGGATATTCTCGAATCCTCAATGTGCAGCACGTGACATCAGCTGTGGCCTCTAAGCATCCTGCTTATAGAGATACATTTTCTAATTAGTGCTAACGCAATATAACGCGCTGTGTTAGGCAATTTATATAATTACATAAGGTTTTGCTTTAACATATCTAGTTGTTGTTTGGCCACTTGTTGTTCTCGTGCTACTATTAAGGCTGAGACGTACTGAGCTATGTTCACGACATACACACGTACTTGGAGTTCCGGATCAGTCGGAGTAGTAGCGCTGTTTGAGAGGAATAGTTTGACTTCGTGTCGAATTGTGAAACGATGACTTAAATATAGTATCCAGTACAAGTACTAGGACAAGGCTACGTGGGTGCCCTTAATGCGCCATGCTTCTGCAGCAGCATCACCACCTCTTTGTGGCCTCTCTCTGAAGCCGCCTGGAGTGCGTTGTCGTAGGATCCACCCTGCGCGTTGACATTGGCGCCCTCGTCTAGCAGCATTACGACTACCGCCTTGTTACCCTGTTCCGCAGCGACGTATAGTAGATTCCGGTTGTCTCTATCTTTACTGTTAACCATGGCAGGGTCTACAGCGAGTAACAGCCTCGCTGACATCTCACAGCCATTCCTGGAAGCCCACCACAACACAGTCTTATCTCTCGAATCTTTAGAATCGTCCCTGAACCTTCCTAACTTAATCAAAAACGCAAGAATTCCGTCGTGCCCAAGCTCTGCCGCACTCAGCAGAAGGTCTTTTAACTTCGAGTACACAAAGTCACGTCTTGCAGCGCGCTGGTCCGACTTGTGCTAGGACTGTCGTTCACTCACTGCTGCAACAGGGCTACTCTCAGCTTGTTGCACACCAATAGATTTCAAACGCACTTCAAGAGCCTGTTCGCTGCTCGTAGCAGCTGCGGCAAAAAGCGGACAGCCATAGCGCTCTGTCCCGACGTCCATACAGCGACTGGCTGAACCGAGGACTCCGATGAGACTCGCCATGTTTAGCTCGGCCAGCAGATACAGCAGGCTGACGCGTTCTGTATGTCTGCGCACCTCGTGCTTCTCAAACAGATTATCGAGCTTGACCCATCGAGGAAGCGGGAAGCTGTCTAGAAAGTCTGCCTAGGAGATTTCTGCGCCCTCTGCTGTGTCCGCGTAGTGCAGCACGTTGCAGACAGCATACTCTAGAAAAGGGAACATTTAGATTGCTGACTTGCGCAGGCTCGCCGCTAGTTGTAAAGATGCTTTCAGAAGCAGATCAGGTATCTGTAAGGGCGTGGCAACGTCAATGCTAATATAGTCAAGGCAGCACTGCTTCAATCAGTCATAGCTTCAACCAAGGAAGTTGTTTCCGTACTCGGGCCAGATCTTACCAAGGCCATCCTCTTTAAGCAGGAAGTCCCTGACCGACTCATGTATAAACTAGACCCTCGGCTCCCATTAATTTCAAGCTCGACGAAACACTAGCCCTAGTATAGGATGTTATTTTCATCCTCATCATCTTCTTCCAGCGTTGTTGCCTATACATATTGAGAATGCCTTCCACTCCAGAAGAACAGTTCATCAGCGAGCCAGTCGCGCGGGTCTAGCAATTCATTCGAGGAGTTCTCGACAGCAAGGTCAACGTCTGCGGTAGTTCAAGGGGTCTTCGCCAGAAGCTAACACAATACCCCCCAAAGAAGTAGTACTGACGTCCGCGTTTGTTCAATGCGGCGACTATCTCGCGCATACACCAAACAAGCACTTCTCTAGTTGGTTGTCGCCTGCTAGTCATCGCGCAGACCCGATCGTAGATATCTATGTACTTATTAGCAATAATTCATGGCACAGCTTTTGTCTGTAGTCTACCTTTAGTCTGCTCAAATGCATTGCCGAGCGTGATGTCTTGACTATCCATCGAGGGCATTGTTGCCGCTGTAGATCTGTTCAATATGTTCGGCAAGAGGGGTAATAAGGTTAGCAGGCAGAAATTGGGCAGAAGGAATTGTACAAACCTTTGCAGCAGCTTTAAGTCACAAGATCACAAAGTAAAGGTGAAGGTGAACATAAAAGATGTCAATTAACATCATTGGTGCATCAGGATAGGATATAGCTACTTACAGTACCTATTTAACATAAAGAATATAGCCGCGAGCCAGGCTAAAGAATTTCTGAACAGTGTCTAGATACAGTCTTGTCTTCTCACATTATAAAGGTGGTCCGCTTACAGACGCCAATTTGTTCCTTAGCTAGCTCGTGGCTAGCAAATTCTCCCCTCTTCTTAGTGAATACGAGGACCTGCCTCTGAACATAGAATCACTTCAAGGATTCTTATTGACTATCGAATCTATGCACCGCACAGCATGACTAGCGGGGGCCGGGAGAAGTTGTGAAGAATTATGCCTCTTAACAGAGTGAGGATCATGCCGCTCGAGCGGATATTTTGGGGGTGAAAACAGAGCTTTTGTTGTAGCCTAATATGCGCTTGCAAGCCAGTTGTCAAGCTGAAGGGGTAAGGGATTGGGCATTGCTTCCTAGATCGGGCTAGTCCGAGCTTAAGTGCAACCCCCAGAAACCCAGGCTTGGGAATGAAATTCATCTTACTGCGCAGTTCTAAGAGCTTTTGTGTGAGTACGTTACAGCAAGACTGACACCTTTCATCCCGCATAGCATCTAGACAGGCCCATATGAATCCAACGCAAGTAATGTAATTGGAATATGTACAAACTAGATTTAATATAGATAATTGTAGACTACATTCTCAACCTATATTTCCATTGCAGACTAGACACTATTGGGTGGCTTTGCCTTGGGATCATACTTCTTTGTGTAGTCGTACAAAGGTTGTCTGTTATTATCTGTAAACTATAGATCATATGACAATAGCGCGAAACCCGGGTCCTTTGGAGTCTTGGCCTCGGGCCAGCAGTCGTTCTCAAACAGGCTGTCATCTTTCAACGGCGTGTGACCCCAGGTATCGATTGTGAACTCCGGCCTGTGCGGCACTGTAGTTGATGCTTGGGTAGTTGTCGCAAGAGGGCCCTTTTTGATCAGCTTGTTTGGAGCAGCCTTGACCTTGTTGGCGAATTCTGTATCGCTCAGCTCCAGAAGCGCCGGAGTGAAGCACTGTCCCTTCCACAAGGTATTGGCGGCTCCACCGTTGTGAGGTCCTTGTAGATAACGGATGGATTGACCCAAGTAAGGCTGACCAGCTGCAGGTGCACTATTAGCGTTAACCCATGCTGGATGGGTGTTGTCTATGAGATAGATAGGCGGGTATTCATCTGCCTGGCAAGTTCCTTTGAAGTTCGAATTCTTGATGCTCTTCTCGTTCTTCTATAATCCGCCCTTGTGCTCGTTTTGCTAAGCTTTTGTAGCTTGAGGAGCGTTGGCGACCAGCCCATCGCGAATCTTACTAACATTAGTGGCTGCGGGGGGACAGGTGAGCGTCTCCCAAGAGGGGTTGTTTCAAATCGCGGAACTATAATGATGACAGGGCTGCGGATACTCAGCTCTACAATGTGCTTTTAAGAGTAAACCCTTAGCTTTTGCATTGTACTCATTGTCTTAACAATATACTCTACTGTTTCAGTCTCTTTGTTTTTGTTGCAGTTTACTATGCGTAATGTGTTCTTGGCTTGACCTACTTGTAAGGTCTGTGTACCCTAGAATTTACATTTCTTTAGCTTAGAATTTAAGCCGCCGCCGTTGTTATTGTTGTTATTGTTGTTATTATTATTAGTGTTAAGGGACCGTAGTTTTAATTAATCTTTTAGATTACTATTGTTACCTTTCTTGCCACTGCCTTTTTTGAAGTTTGTTGGTGTCACGAAGCTTAATACTCCATTAGCAACCTCACTTAGAATGCCAAACGCTTTCTTGATATCTTCTAGAACAAGATCTGTTCCACCGCACGGGCTCAACTACTAGCTAAAAGCGCCCTCAGGATCTTCTTCTTTAGGATAGAGATATGCGGCTATCTGCGCAGCTGTTGTGGCCATGTCTATTAATGCTTGTTAGCTACTTCTAGAGCATGCATTAAGGTTTGTAGGGATCACGTACCTGGACCTGCGTTGAGCGCTTTGCCCACACCAGGGATAAACTGCGCGCTAAGGTCAAGTACAAGCTTAATGGAGTTTATAATAATATAACACCTAATCTATAAAGTCTGTTAGATTTGGTCAAGATTTGTAGTTAGATGTTCACTTACCTGAGCAATCATCAGTAGTGCTTCAAGAACGGTGTCGGCGAGCTTATTGAGGATCCAGTTGTCGCACAAGCATCGCCTAGGAGTTATTGCGGGACCGCCTAGTGCTTAATACTATAGAATTGTTTTCTCGCTGGGCTAAAATCCTATGCAACTATAGTTTGTAGTTCAGCCTTCTTCTTAAACGGCCTTAATCTTGTCTTTGCAGACCTTCTTACAGGCTTCTATCTTGTGTTGCTAGTTGCTACTATCTTTGTAGATTATGCATCTCGCCTAGTTTTCTATAATAATCTTGGTACAGTTTATTACACCCTCTACATCCCCAACCTCGACTATGCTGTTGTCAATTTCTTGTATGTTCTTAATGTAGATATTATCTAGGCAGTAATTGTATTGGCAAGCCAACTTGCAGAGGCGGGTTAGGTTAATATTACTTAAATTGTATGCCGTGACCTTGATACTAGTGTGTTTCAGTAGCAGAGTCTCCATCACATCTTCGCCTATGCACTCACAGAGACTTTCTAGACAGAATCCGTACATGCAGGAGAATGCACAGAGAGACCCCAAGTCAAGCGACAAGTCATCTCCCTAGACACATCTGATATCCCCTTTAGGCTGTTCAAGGGATTCATTGGTGTATTTATTGTTCGTGAAACTTTGAAGGTCAACAGCCTAGTTAATACTTCCTGCGAAGTTTTGCTTCTTCTATTCTTCACGATGCGTGTTCTTTGTCTCGTCGGTCATGTAGCTTATGTAGTCACCTAAGCACAGTTAGCGTAAATTTTGTTTCCTGAGTAGATCTGGGATGGACGAACCATTGTAGATAACGATGTCCGAATTCCACTTCTGATCGTAAAACATCCTTACTCCTGGGGCATTCATTATCAGTTCACCAATCTCTGCATACGCTAGGTAGCCGCCCGTTTTCGTGCAGCGGCCAGGTGCGGCGTCAGATTGTGTTTGTGTGCCCGTAAAGTCGCATGTAGGGCCCTAGCAACCTTCTTTTGCCATGTGGAAAGACCGGCCGTAACTAGCCTCACCAACAAAGACCTTGTTGTTAGCAACCCTGGCTTTAGTGACTAACAATTGTTAGCGATCGTGCAGGTGCAGTTGCTATTATAATTTTGAAGAGACTTACTCATAGCAAGAGAGTTTATTGTTTCTATTAGGTTCACTTGTGGTTTAATGTATCAGCGAAGGAACGCAAGGGTGCCGCAAAGATCTCTTACTATAACTACAAATGCATTTCCTAGAAGGGCACATGTCATAGGCGTTCGGATTGCTGTAATCCCACTAACTGTGAAGATCGTAGGTCATGTAGACGATGTAATTGATAGAGGCAGCAATTCGATCAATTAGGAATGCTTTAAGATACAAGTAAGACGCTGGCGCTGCGATAGACACAGACTTGTCCTTCCCTAGGGCCTTTTTCAGCACAATGAGGAACTTGAGGTAGTCGAGACCATTAGTGGTCTTTCCGATGGGCTAACCACTAACTATAATGTTGGGGGCTCTAGGGTATTCCCAATCAATATTGATCCCGTCAATACCTTTGTTTTGCACAAATTTGGCGAGATTTGCAGCAAAAGTGTTACGATTGGTGATAATAGCCTCTTGGATGATGTTGTAAGTTGCAGGCTTGGTTGAGTAAGCCCAGCCACCTAACAACAGGATACGCTTCATATTGGGCAATTTCTTGAAGTCCTTCCACTACTTTGCAGATTTATTAACAACAGGCTTCTAGGTCTTGGGGTTAATGTCGCTGAAAGCCTAGTGCATGTGTGTGTAGGAGCTATTAGTGTTTGCGTTCTTGGCCTTTATGTGTAGACATTCACGCCCAAAGTTGTAAGACTTGCAGTATTCTATGCGCTAGAAGGCTGCTAGTGCAGCAGAGTTTTGCTTAATCTTGCTGCTGCAGTTAGTAATATAGGTGTTTTAGAAGTCCTTTAACTTAGTTCCTGGGCTACTACCCTCGGGCGCATGGATATTGCAATAAGCTAGGAAAATACTACAAAAGCCCAATTACTGCAGCAAGCCTTTAAGGGACAGGGGTTAAGTAAGGCAAGAGAAACAGATTAGTCTATTAGCTTCTTAGTTCTAGGAACAAGAGGACCACACTTAGCGCTCTGTTAGGGAGGAGGTAATGGAGGTGTGCTGTTGCTAATACACATGTTGTATCCAATAAGCATATCCTTGCACTTAGTCCAGGCCTATGTCTTACCCTTGTTCCACTTTTCCAAGTTGGCGACGCTGACGCTATACTTCACAGAGAGTGTGCTGCAGAGGTCGCCGCTGACTATGAAGTGAGTAGCACAAGTACCGTTGGCTAATGGTTGTGGTGCAGCACGTTTCTTCTTGTGGCTATGACTAGTATGTTGTCCGTTGAAGCCGTGACGAGGCCTCAGGGGCAAAATGGTTGAAGCATGACTATCAACAGTGCTGTTCGCGATACCTGTGCTATTGAGCCCAGTAGCAACCTCACGCACCGTCACTCCCGCCAGAGTGTCGACTCCTCCTTGTGTGGCGCATTTCCCTTAACTGATGTCTCGCGCCAATATTTGCAACCCAATAAGGTCGCCCGTAGTATCGACTGCTACACCGAAGCTACGCTCGCCTAAGCAACCCTGACTACAGAGTTGTGCTACCGTGCGGGAAGCAACTGTGGTATTGGATGACATACGGTCCCTCATAGCCTGTAAGGTGGAGGTCACAGTGGCTTTACCAATAGCCCGTCCAACATAAACTGCTCCGACAGTTTGCTAATGGTAGGCAAAAACAAACGACTCATCGCAGTTGTCTTTCGCAGCAAAGTATTTGCCCATGCCGTCTAGTATACCATCAATATCGCCGGTACTACTGCTTGAACCGATGCTGCGACTGTTGCCAGTGACTATATAGACTGGATCCTTAGTTTCAATGCCCTCCGCTGTGCAAGCTGGGGCAGACTCGAGACTTGGAAGGTAGAGTTTTTCGTCCTTTTTGGGGTTTTTGACCGTCGGCAGTTCAGGACTAACAGTAGCATTATTACTGTTAGAGGATCTAAGAGAGCAACTTCGTATCAAGATAGTGGAGTCGGATTTATCCAATGGCTGTGTGATTGAGAACTGCAAAAGCATTGTCTCATTGCAGCGTTTGAGTCTCTCCCTGGAGAAGTAGGTGATCCAACTGTTTGTGTTGGTCAGGTCGTCACATTCCAGTGGACAGTCGTGCAGATCTGGGTAGTAGGTTGCCATATCGGCGATAGGTGAGGCATTGTCATCTGTCACAGGCTCAACAGCCTGTGTGCCATCGGGATTGATGGCAGAGCGTACGACGCTCACGCCATACAAAAGAGACAAGAAAAATGACCTCATACTGGCCAAGACTCAGATAGTAAACGAATGAAATGAGAAACAGTCTTGTGTTCTTATCTTGGGAGGAACACATCTTGCTCTTAACTTTAACGCCCTATGGCATATCCATAGCATGGTCATAGTAATCTCAATCGCCGAGCCTCGCGGCTTATCCAGAACAACTCCATATCAAATGACCCGTCTAAGTAAGATGGTCATTGCCTTTGCATCTCGACCCACATCTGCAAACGTTAGTTTTTTGAATTGTAACGCGGGATGGCTGCCGAGCTCTGATTGGTGCTTAAACGCGCTCCTCGAACGGATGGGTCCTGGTGATCTTAGGGGTCACCGGAAGAAAGCCTGCATTTGGCAGCTGGTACATGTCCGCCCATCGGTGGCAAAGGTGGAGCAGCGGTTCGGACATCGTAACTTAGGGGGCAGAGCGTCGGACAATTCCTAATTTAGCTTAGTGCTGCGGAGATAAAGGTAATGCAGCCACGCGCAAACAGAGCGGGCGGCTTAACCCGCGGGCGCAAAGACACCACAACAGCCAGCACCCTGCGGCACAGTAGTAGGATTCGCGCTGTTAGCCAAGGCGCCGCACTTCCTGCTGTGTTCCTGCTAAGCTTTACCCTGGAGCCGCCGTCGCTACATACCTAGTAACACCACCTGCCGCTACCTTAACCCTAGCCCGAGGCCCGAAAAGTGAAGTGGTATAGGCACGCGGTATATTGTTATTTAAGGCGTGCCTACCTATTTCAAGGGCATGCAGGAGTTGTGCAAATCCATCCCTCACTAAAATCGCTATTTTGCAAAACTAGCCCTTCATCGGCCCGCACCGCTTGTGTCAGAAATCCCTCTACCAAGATGCTAGACCTCGACGAGGTTAGTTACTCAGAGAGTGCTGCAGTCACCGCCATCTGTGATTTCTACAAATTTCTCACCAAGATGTACCTGGACGAGGAGACTGTGGAGTGGCCGCCTGAAGGAGGATGGCCCACTCTGACTAAAAATGCTTTCGGGAGCATGGACAAATCAGACCGAGTCATCTCTCTACTGCGTCAAATTCCTTACATGCAGGACGACTTGGATGGAGAGCTGCGTCGCCAGGGTCTTCCCGAGGCACCGTTTTTCAACTGGAAGGACAACGTCAAGGATGAAGAGCCTCTAGATCCAAAGGCAGTTATGGAAGTGAAGATACTCACGGAAGACTTCCTGTGCGATATCATCACGCCAGACCTTGTGGGATTGTTGGAGGGTGGCAAAGACGACAACATCGTTATGCTACTCGACACCAAATATGGAATCGCCTATTGGCCAGAGTGTCCCGATAAGATTAAAGAGGAAACGACCCAGGAACAGGTCCAAGACGACTCCGAAGTCTGGAGCTCCCAGGAGGAGATCGACTGGCGTTGCGATGCACCAGCTTGGACTATCCCGGACTTCTTCGCAATGCTCCGGGAGCAATTTGAGCAGCTTCGGTTCATACCGGTCAATTCCAAGGGGGTGATCAACTCGTGGGCTGGATACTCGGCTGATGGTGAGATGGAGGAAATGCTGCAAGGAATCTACTGGGAGCATGGATGGCCTAATCTTGAGACATACAGAAAAGAGGAGTGCATCAAGGCTGTCAAGGAAGCCTTGGCGGAGCAATACCCTGACTTTGAACTGTATTAAGACTTAGACTATATCAAAATCCAGAGTTTGATTCTATTCAACTAAGGTAGATAAGGATTTTCTTCCTACATGTGGGATAGCCTTCTACGGGAAAGATGTGAAGGAAATCTTTCCCTTGACGCTTTAGTGTCGCCTAGGTAGTGTAATCTAGAATAGCGGCACAGCATGGAATGGCACGCCCTGCCGCAGCGATCAAGCTAACTGAACAGGCCAGCATTGGTATTTCGTTTATAGATTGAATTGAAAAGAAACTTTCCATCCGGCGTGCTCACGTTACAGTGTCACTGTCCCACCTTTGTATTTTGCAGCTTTACTCTATTGCTTACCAACAACCCACAATGCACGTCATTCAGACTACAGCCCTTATCCTGTCAACTACTGCAACAGTGACACCTGCTCACCAGACACTCTTACCCAGAGATGTTCCCACAATCACCTGCGACCCATAGGAGTGTGCCACTGTGAACGCGTCACAATACTTCAACGTTCCAAAACCCACTAGAACAATCTTGACAGCTTTGCTATCTTACGCTAATAAGCTGTATAAGGGCTGTGTTCCCTTTCTGGACCCTTCCGGCAACAGAGACCCAGTGTGCCTGTTTCCTAACGCCTCAAAGTGGTGTGCTTTCACAAAAACTATAGCGCCCACGATAACTCCAGCATACTGGTCCTATGCCAGCTTAGCCTCTTCTTGATGGTTGGCAAAGAGTTCTGATGCTCTATCTTTCTAGAAGAGATGCCTAAATACATAGTACTAGGTTATAAGAGACACACCAGCAGAAGAGACATAGTTGAACAACACTATTATCTTCTCTAAGTGTTACAAGTCCGCATATCCTGCAACCGCGCTACTATCGCCTTCCAAGATTGGAGCCTGGCCGCGATTCTAATTCTTAATCTTAAGGCTTTGTCTGAGGGGGAATTAAGTTGGAAATCATTACACTTAGTTGCATGCATTAGGGCAAAGTATGCGATTTTTGTTTAGGAGAGTACAAGATCTAGAGAAATTCATTGTTCCTTAGTAACTAGAATCTTAGAATGCAATAGACTATTTAATAATAGTTATGCTTTTCTAAGCACACTATATCTCTTCTTTACTTGTAAAAACAGCACTCAACTATAATAAAGCAGAATTTGTTCCTATTAATTTTAAAACTTCTTACAGTGCAGTGCAGAATAACCAGGACCATACCTAGACAGGAAATAGCATTTTCAAAGGTTGTCGCAGATAGCTTTACCTAGATACGCGCAGCGCAACTCGCCCACTCTTCCAGAGTTGACTGCAGGTACTAGTATCGCTAGTCAAGTAACTTCAGGTAAATGCAGGGACTAGCCCGTTGCGCAGACAAGCCCGTGGGATTAGACAGTAGCCTAAAGTTAAGCGCGGCGATGTAGACAGATCTGTCTTAGAGAGGTCTTAGCAGCTCTCTTAGCAGCTTACCTTGCACCCCATGTAGTCAGACTGCAATATTGTAGCTCAAACTGTGCCGCAATCGCGCCTTTTATTGTAGGATTCAAGACTATAGAATTTTTGCATACTGTAGTGCCCAGTCTAGAACACAAGGCTAGCCTGATCTTCAACTCAACCATAGTAACATAGTTGGGTGAGTCGATTAGTTCAACCGAAAACGTCTCTTGACATACCAAGAGCAGCAATAGTTCTAACAGGATAACATAATTTTAACCCTATAAACATTAATTCTAGGTTAGGAAAATTTTTGCAAGGCAGTATTGGGCGGCTTTTCTAGGAAGAAGACTAACTGCTGCGGCTCAACAAGCGCGGGATGCCTATAAACCACTATACAAGTGTAAAGCTCCATAGATACTCCGCAACAGATAGACAATAGAACCCATTTCAAGGAGATTAGTGGCTGCTCACCCATGTAAGGGTGCTCTCAAATTTTGGTTCATAAGTAATGCATATTTAGTCAATAGACTAGAGCTCCTCTTAGCGCGGCTTAGTCTTGAATGCCCAATTGAAGTACGTTTAAGTAGAATTCTGAGATGGCAGGACCAGAGTAAAAACATAAATACCTGGGCAACGCACTATTATATCTAGTATCAGTATCGTCTTTTCCGCATTCTTCAGCAGCCTTCAATCCTCACAATGGTCAGTTCAACAGCCCTTATGGGCATCTATACCCTTCTTGCTAGTTCAGAATCTACTAGCCGTAATCTCCAAAAGAGAGATTGCTCTATCACGTTTCCTGCTTATGAGGGTGATACTTGTGCATCGATGGCAGACAGTTAGAGCATCTCAGAAGCTCAGTTCCTTAGCTTCAACCTAGGAGCCGTCTGCTCTGCGCTTGAAGTTAGCAAGGAGTACTGCGTCGAGTAGTCTGGCACACCGCCTGCGTTGCCTGAACCGCCAAAGACATTATCCACACTGACCCCAACACCAACCCCAACTCCTACTACTTTATTAACAGTGACTAGCACCAAAATTACTACCACTACTCTAGTTGCAACTTGTGCCTCCACACCTGCCAGTGTTGTTACACCCTCTCCTATCCAGGTACGTACTAATTTGATTGCTGAGCTGCGCCCTCACTGATTTAATTTAGACTAGAATAACATGTGGTTGCACAAAGTTCTACAAGATCGCTAGTAGAGACAGTTGCTAGCAGATCGCGAACAACAACAGCATTACGCTTGACAACTTCTATGCATAGAACTCGGCCAACGCCAACTATAAGAGTCTGTTCCCTAGCAATTATGCCTGCGTCGCAAAGAGTGCACTAGTCACGACTACAAAGACCACGGCTATCCTGACCTCCACAGGGCTGTTCATTCCCTAGCTCTGCACTTTTGATCCTAAGAAGGGCGAGTACGTCTGCCCAACAGCACCCCTACAGCGACGCCCACTTCAGTCAAGAACCCCGCTCCCAGCCCAACGCAAGAGGGTATCAATGCTAAGTGCAACAAGTGGGTCCTTCAGAAGACTGGCGTGTACTGCTTTGATATGGCGAAAGCGGCCAGCATCGCGCTGGACAGGCTGTATACGCTAAACCCTGCTCTTATAGGAGACTGCAGTAGTCTTTGGCCTAGATATGCTTACTGTATTAGTACATCGTAATATAGTTTGAGTATTAAGCTGCACTTAACACCCCTAAAATAGTTATAGTATCTAACTATTATAACGTACCTCACGGGCGAGCGGGTCACACGAGCGAGCGGGTCACTTTTGCCAAGACCCCACTAAAACTTACTCTATTATAGCCTAAAACACTATAAATTAGCGCTGTATAAAGCAAAACAAGCTGTATTATTACTTACAGACCTCTTCTACTTTATTTTTGCACATTTGCGCATTGTGCCTAGTTATGTTGCACTATCTATAGCATCTTTAGAATAGTTTGCCTACTTTAGCGCGTATCTGCTTCTTTACCCTCTTTCTATTACTACACGCTTTAAACTTCTTTAGAGCTGTTAATTGCTAGCTCTCTTTAACTACTAGGCTCTCTTCTTACTAAATTTGCTTTCTTTTATATAACTTGCGTTGTGTAGTAGCCTTAGCAGCTGCTTTAAGCTTACAAATTTATTTTTGTGCAAGCGCAAGCTTGTGCAATAGAATTACTTTTCTTTTTGCGTAGTGCTTAATTGCGCTTAGAATAGAGTTTAGGGAGCTGCCTTAATCTTTCTTATACTTGTTTTGAATTAGAGTTAATTATAACTTAAATTCTAGGGTATTGCTTAGAGTTTGCGACTGCTAGGGCTCCTTGTTAATAGGGAATTGTAGTAATAGAGTCTGCAGCTTTATATTAAGGCTGCTTATAACCTAATCTAGGTTAAAAGGGACTAGTCTAGCGCCTTAGAACCCTTCTAGAATGTTGCTAGGAGTAATTGCTGCATTATAGGCTGCTTTAAAGCATAGCAGGAACTCTAGCTTTGTAATATAGTTAATCTCATTCAATAATACGAACAAAGGGAGTCCCTTCCTTTACTCTAGCCAATAAAAGATAGTAAGGCACAAGCTACCTTAAGTTAGTACTTTAGCTTTTTAAAGTTAGTACTTTTGCTATTTCTAGCAAGCAAAATTAATATAACTTGCATACAGCCTACGTAAGACATTTTTTTTACTTCTACCTAAATTTTAGAGCACTAGTGCCTAGTTTTGTTATACTTAGAGTTAGGTTAGAGTTAGATTTGAAGTTTAAGTTTCTTAAGAGTTAGGCTAAAAATTGCTGCTAGAGCGCCTGCCGCCTGTTAGCTTAGGTCTTGCTAACTGTAACATGTATATCTACAATGTTAACTTGCAGCTTGTATACTTGCAACTCCCTTAGCATATTCTGTGGCAATCGCTCAGCTTGCAATAGCTGCCTAGCTAGCCGCGACAGCTATAAGCCGCCTAGGGCAGCATGCTCCTGTACCTGCAACTTGCACATGCGCAACCTGCACAAGCAACGTACAATAGAAGCTGCACGTACGCAACCTATATACACGCAACCTGCCTACGCGCAACCTGCACAAGCAACATATAGATAGAAGCTGCATGTACGCAACTTGCACATGCAACATACGCAATATGCAACTAAGTAGATTTATAATAACAAGTTCCTCTTATATACAGCCTGCATCTTGCAGCAAACCTATATTGCTTAATATGCAACTTGTAGACATATAACTTACTAGTAACAAAAGTAACTGCTACAAAAGAGTTCTCTAGCTAAGGCTTACGCTGCTTGCATTAACGCCTACTATTAGCCTGCACCAGCACCTATGTGCTACTAGCAGGCTTAAGCAACTCTAATATTGTTATTTGTTGCAGCGGTGCTAGGGCTTAGGCGCATCTATTAATAGCAGAAGAATCTGTAGTCCTTCTAAGCACTTTAACACTTATACTGTTGTTATTAGGGTTGTTTCTAGAGTTGTTGTTATTGTTGTTGTTGTTGTTGTTGTTGTTGTTGTCGTTGTTATTGTTGTCGTCCTCTTCGTTATTGCTGTCCTTAACCTCAGTAATGCGGTTGCTTAGAGCTAGGACTATCTGCTTAAGGCTTAATTGCGTCTTGTTACCTATAGAACCGCTAGCGATGCTGTTAGGCTCTAGCTAGTTCTTGAACTCTTTGCTAGCCGCGCACAGCTTAGGGTGTTTATACTATATAAGAGCAATAAAGACGTCTAGTTGACTTGTACGCAGGCGCTGCTTTAGCTACTAGTTTAAGATTTTTTCCTGCGGTATTAATAGCAAGCTGCCCTAGTCTAAGCTAACAATAATAGTGTGCTACTACATCGCCTGCTTTAGACAGTTGCAGAACACCTTATAATCCCTCTTTGTTAGCGTTAGATACACTAGCTTAATTAAGTACGCAATTGCCTCGCTCTTTATCTATCCCTTCCCGTATCTATTGCGTATGCAATTGTTGCTAGCTGCAGCGTCGTTCTCTATAATCTACTGCACCTTCTGCGCGTAGGCTTAACCTAGTAGTGCAAATGCCCATCGCCAGCCAATATACACAGCCGCAAGCGCCGTGTTATAACATTAGCACATGCTCTAGGCATAGCGAAACACATAATCTGCGCTGTTTAGCTGCAACGCGCTCGTAGTCAAGCTCTACTACGGCTAAGAGCCCTGCACTAGCTAACGCCCATCCACTGTTGTCCCAAAAGGGGAGCCTTCCCTCCGCCACGTTGTAAGAAACTATACTCTAGTGTACAATGCGGAGTCATTACCTAGCTCACAAGCCTTCTTAATAATATCTATAGCTGTAGCATAAGGTTAAGGCGACCTATACTAGAAGTTATTGCTAGCTCTATTGTTATATTGCTGTGTAAAGACCTATAACACTATAGCTTTGTCTTCTAGTTTTAACTTTTTGTAGGCTGTTAGCTCTTCTAAGAATAACTCTAAGCCTAGATACTGCAAGCCTCTCCTCTTGCGGTCTCTTGCATGACTTGCGTCTCTAGCCTTATTACGCCTTACTTCCGCACGCTAGTTGTTATTTATAATCTTTGTTACTAGCTACTCTATAAGCGCGTTAACGTTCTATATTAGCAACAACGCTCGCAACAACACTAGCAAGTATCTAAACTCCTTACGCCTTTGTTTCGCGCACTATTCAAAGGCTAGCAGAGCCATGCGCTTTAGCGTCCCTACTTAACTACTGCTTAGCACTTGTGCAGACAGTAGCTCACTCCTATTATTGCTATTGTCTGCAAGGTTGCAATAGAGCTTCTCTACTAGTTTAAGCAGCAGCTCCTCAACCTTATCCTACTCTTGTTCCGCGTTTGCTAACGCGCTTAATCCTTAGTTAGCACCTTTGCAGCGCGCATTATTCTTGCTCTTATTAGTTAGCTCTTCTACAGCGCGCACAAGGCGACGCTAATTGTCTACACTAATAATATTATTACCTAGCATCTTCTAGAGAAGCTATATAGCTGCTAGCGTTAAGTAAGCTACAAAAACAGGCTTATAGAGGAGGTTGCTATTAGGCAACTACTAACTAGCGCTATAGGGAGAGGCTCCTCTCTTCACCTGCAAAGCCCTTGCTCTTCTAGTCTCCGCCAACATAGGTTTGCTACAACAGAAGAAAAGGCGCTTATAGTCTTTGTTTAGGAGCTTATACCTATATTTAGCCGCAATCTTGTCTTTATCTGCTAGGGGAAAGCTTCGCGCACCCCTATCAAATTGCTTAGCAGCCTTGTACAGCACAGTTAACTAGTGCATATTTGGCAATATTTGTATATACAGCCCTATGTAGACGCGTAACGCGTAAGAGCAATTAAGTTAGCGTTAAGGGTTGCAAGAGACAAACTCTTGTAGCGCAAACACACAGACTCTACGCCCTCTACTAAGCTAAGTTGCAGAACTTGTGCTACTATTCGCAACTTGCTCTGCATTAATAGCAATTTGCTTATATTCTAGCAACTTAGGTAACTTAGAAGAGTTGTTTGCTTACAGATTCTACGCAGCGCACTTAATTTAATATAATAGCGCTTATGTTAGGTCTAGATGCAATCTACTTTACTATTAATACAACTTACTATATTATTAAAAGTGTAACTTGCGCTATTACTCTTTATAACTTGTAAAATAGTTCTATGCAACTTGCGCTATTGCTACATGCAATCTGCAGGGCTGCTCTATACAACTTGCTAGCTTGTCCTATGCAACTTGCTACATATTAGCAAGAAGTTGCGGCAGCCCCTATAGGGGCTTTAAGCGCAGCTGTATAGGCTGCACGCTAAGGCTACTAGCTGTAGGGCTGCACATAGCAGCGCGGCGAGGATCTATTACGCTAATGCATTAACGCGCCAAACTGTAGTCCCCTGTGTTAGCTATTACGCACAGAGATGCTACTCTTAAGTATCCTACTGTAGGTTGCGAAGCGAGCATAATTAGACTTAAAGAAATCTTTAAATACTTACTATCTATTAGGATCCTTGTCTGCATTAACTATGCTGTCGCAGTTCTACTTTAGCAGATTGTTACACACCTTAAATGGCAGCACAGCTATATTTTACCTGCAGAGCGTCCTACTATCGCAGCTACTACTTACAAACTTCTATCTTTGGCGTAGCGCGTCAGCGAGCTGCAGTTGCCTACTCAAGCTTAATAACTGTTGCCTAGTTTAATTAAACAATGCGATAGGCTAGTCTATTAGTTAGACAGCTATAGATACACGTGCACATTAAAGAGGGGCATAGAAAATTACTGCAAGAAATAACACAGTTAGCGCAACACTTAGCGTTAAAAAGGTAACGCAAGAAAGAAATAGGTACACGCGCTAAACAAGATATAGCTTATAGGTTAGCCCTACTAGCGCGTCTTCATAGTGAGCGGATGGCTAGCCTTTGTCGCTCTAGAATCCGCTCCGCCTCTAGTCAATGCAGAGAACCTATACAACTAGGTCAAAGCTAAGCGGAGGCAGATCAAGAACGCAGAGGCAGCGGAGGCAGCGTGCGCCACAATACATAAAGGAAGACAGCAGCAGGCCAACCCCTGGCTAGAACTGACCAGCTAGCTTGTCTATCTAAAGGGTAGGATCCCATTAGAGCTGTTAAGCGCGCGCGAGCCTCCCACTTAAGAGGCAACAGCTAGCGAGCAGAGCCTAGGAGAGAATAAAGTCACGCTAAAGCGCGCCTGTTGCGCTATGCAGGACCTAATACACAAGGCCTTTAGCACTGCACAGCCTAAGGTTGTAGGCTAGCCTGCTCTTAAGCTAATTTAGCGCAAAGAGCTCAGCACTCTATTAAATAAAAAGCTATTCTATTCTAACTACAACGCAGCTACAGTGCGCAAGTACTGCAAGAAGATAGTAAACATCCTTTACTACTTATAGCGTAGCTGCGAGTAGTTGCTAGCGTACAAGTTTACGCACAACTAATCCGCCTATATATTAGAGCTAAAGCGCCTTGCGAAGCGCAGCAACTACTAGGCGCAGCTTAAGCAGTTGTGCCTTAACTTCTAGATTGCTCTGCTTGACTACAGCCTCTCTAACAATAAGCATAAGAGCCCCTTGCTTAGCGGCGTTGCAGTTCTTAGCCTAAAGCTAGACTATCTTGGCGGCGGCTAGGCACTAGCGTACAAGTTCTCGCCTATGCTCTCAGCCATTATAACTACGTCAAAGGCCCTTATCGTACTCTGCAGTTACAAGCTGCACTTGAGCTCACGCAATGATAACAGGCCTACTATGCATAAGCTAGTTAAGGACATAGCTAAGCGATTCATAGTACTAAGCTGCTTTAGCAGCTTAATTACCCCTATAAACTGCCTGCTGCGTTAGCGAACCTATGCTAGGACGCTCGCGAAGCAGCGCAACGCGCCAGGTCTAGTGTCGTGGGACAGCGATAAGATCCTAATTAGTCAGGAGAGCTTCACAATAGACAACGTGCAGCGTATAGTCCATAGCATGTGCAAGGAGTTGCGGCAGGAGCTTATGCGCAACGTGCTCTTGCTCAAGGTCAATGACCACAGCAATGTTATGCCCAGCTGCAAGCCACTGCCGGCGCTCAATATAGACACGCTAGTAGATCAACCAGCAGAGCTAGGGCAGGGTTACAGCTTCCTTAAGTATCTAGCTAACTACTTTAACAGCAACAAGTGGCAAGACTAGCTTATGCAACAAGTCACCTAGAAGCCTGCGCTTTAGAGGCGGTTCTAGAGCAGCTTCTTGTTGCAAAGCTCTACTATTAATTTATATACAAAGGCTGTGCGCAAATTTAAGAAGGGCCTATTCGCGCTTATGCACTTTACCGCAGGCGCCCTATCCCAGGGCTGCAAGTGGAGGCAGTGCTTCCTCCAGTTTTCAGCGTGCCAGAATGTTCATTTTCACGGCGTAGACTACATCACGTATTGCTATCCCAGGGCTGCAAGTGGAGGCAGTGCTTCCTCCAGTTTTCAGCGTGCCAGAATGTTCATTTTCACGGCGTAGACTACATCACGTATTGCTGACTCCAGAAAACTTAAAGCAACTGGTCCAGTTAGGTTTTCGCT
>BCGR01000002.1:3494-58461 GCA_001599375.1 Phoma herbarum
GATAGACGCCAGAAGCGCCTCTGTCTGAGCGCCTCTGTCGTCGCCATCCAGCGCGTCCCACAACCTAATCCCACATGATTTCTGCTCGGCTGTCCACGTAAAGAGCTCGCGCGCGTCCTTCATCAGATCTGGCGCCTGTTGACTGCGTGTCCTGCGCCGGGGCCGCGGGTTGTCGTTGTTAGCTCTACTGCCTTCATTCTCGTCGTCTTCGCTGTTCTCCTCGCTGCTTTCCTCGCTGCTCAACGCCGCACTGCTCTCTGATAGAGCTGCTGTGTCTTGCCGCTGTCGGAAACGCATGATTCGCTGCTCTTCGTCTCCCAGCACCCGTAGATAGAAGCAGACAAACCTGACCATGTAGCTTGCGTACACAGCCTGACTCTCCGGGTTCTGCAGTCGCCCTAACGGCCGCACGTCGATCTCGCTCTGCTTTGCGCTCCGCAGCCAGCGCCTGAGTTCTTGCGGAAGCGTAGCCAACCCCTTGACGCTTCTCTCAATCAGTCCCTCTGTTAGCTGAGCAGCTAGCTTGAGCTTGCGTTCGCCTCGATCGGGAGCCCGGGCTTGATGGGCCAGATGAACGAGATTTCGATCCTTGAAAAACTCCAACCAGCCTGTCCGCTTGAACCAGCCGGTCTTGTCTGTTTTTGCAGCGTCTTCTAGCGTTTGCAGCTCTTCCTCGACTTCTTGTTGTGTTACTTTGTACTCGGCAAGCTGTGCTTCAATCGCAGCCTCAACACTAGCGTTTTCGGGATCCACAGCATCTGCCAAACCAACGATAAAGTATTTTTGCAGCCCCCCAGTGCGGAAGAAGCTCTGCACTTTCACAGTCTTGTACAGAAAGCTTTTCTCTCCCACCCACGCTTGCTGGTGATTTTTTTTGCAGTGCCTGCGCATCTCGTCTTTGCTGATAGTGATCCACCTGCACGTCTCGCACTGCGCCCCATCAAGCGGCTTTCCTAGCTCTTCTATCGGCTGCGCGGGCTCGTCTGGGAGCTCAATCGCGCTCGGAGCAACAGTCTCAAATTGACTAAAGCGCTTAAGTATCTGTCGCCGTAGTGTAGCAGATGCCGCATGATATTTGCGAAGATGCGCGTCGAGACTAACAACGGCTGTACAGTGCTGCTTGCAAACTACAACGCCAAAGTCTTCGAGAAAGCAGAATACGTCGTTGCAGTTGCTGAGCGTAAGCTGTCGGGGCCACTTGCGGGGGTTTGAAGTGTCGCTTTCGCTGTTGCTTGTGTTGTTTGCCTGATGGGGTGTCGTTGCTCGGCTGTCCCATACTAGCTCCATTGTGTAGAAACCCTAACCCTACTTACCCTAACAGCACCACGTTTCGCCAAACTTACTGACAAAACTTTTAGCGTCGCTGCGCAGAGTACGTAAAAATCGAGTTTGTATGAAACGTTTCTCAATCCAAGCGCAAAATGGTTGCGATTTGGTGGTGTTGGGGTAACGCGTGGGACCACCAAGCCGTTTCGCTTAAAAAGGGGCAAACCCTAACGCTAAGCCTATCTTGCCGCGATTCGGTGTCCTCCACGCGCCCTTGTATTGGCTAGGTTTGGGGGATCCACTCGGGTTGGACATACCACTCGGGTTGGGGGTACCACTCGGGTTGGGGGTACCACTCGGGTTGGGCGTCTTCTTGCGGGCTTCTGTGTCCTCCTACATGCTGTTGTCTCGAAACCCTAATACGGCTAACCCTAACCCTATCCTGACTTGCGTCCCGACCCGACCGCAGCTCCAACACCCCCTCTTGTCTCTACCGCCTTCTCTGCTCACGCTCTCTGCACTCTTATGCGTGTTGCTGGTGCTCTCTACCTACCTCTGCCCTATTGTCTATACTATTAATTATCTGCTTGCCGTACATGCGGATAACCCTACCTGACTTGCATCCGGGACCGGACCCAACTCCTGCGACTGTTTTGGCTCCTACAACCTTGAACTGACATATTCCTTGTTGTTTCTCTGCTTATGCTACCTTTCCTGTACTTGTGTGTACGCCTGTCTTGTTTGTCTTGCTGTTTGTCTTGCTGTTTGTTAATTTGGATTTTCCTGACTCTTGCGTGATAAACGCGCAACTCTCCAACTTGCGTAACTGCACTACCGCGACTCTAATTCTAACCCCTCCCTCCTCTACCCTCTCTTCTCTACCCTTCTTTCTGCTTCGTCTGTCTGTACGTTTCTGCGGCAATGTCTTGTAATTACTATTCTACTCGGCTATCAACCGCGTAATCCAACAAAACTCCCCTACTAACCTGTTGCTTTCAACGCATTCTAACGCCTGTTTGCGCCCTAAATGCCTAACCAATCCTTCTATCGAACTCGCATCGACCCCCTGCTCTACCAACCGCGTAACCCATCGCTCTATCACTCCCTCCTCGCCCCCGTACACCAAACCCAACAACCCTCCCACTAACACCCCTCGATATTGACAATCCCTTCCCTCTGCCCTCTGATACCGTCCGCGTCCGTTGTCTTCCCATCGGTTGCACACCTCCTGCGGTACCCCACCCCAAAAACAACCCGAATACTCCTCGAACCGCATCTTCTCCTCCACCGCCTTAATCATCTCCTTTGCCTGCACGCTCTCCGGCCTCCAACACCGCCGCACGTCGTGCCCACTCTGTCCCTCGCCCGCCACCTCGCATATGCCACACCGCTTCGTCCACCACGCCAACTGCCTGCGCAACCACTCCACGTCGGCGAACTCTTGCTGCCGCTGCTGTATCAACGTCTGTCGCGGGCCGCGTCGTGCTTGCTGCTGCTGCTCGAACACCCGCCGTGCCTCCTCTCGCTCCGCCTCGACCGTGTCCGTATCCTCTTCGTTGCTGCTGCCTCCCTCGTCCTCCTCGCTCTCTTCCTCCTCCATCTCCTCCTCCATCTCCTCCTCGTCTTCTTCCTCACCGTCTGCTCCTCTGCACACGTCACACTTCTCCTCTCCCTCTTCGCACACCACCCGCTCTTTCTCTCGCCTGTCCAAATACCTGTCCAACACTACCCGCCTGCACGTTGCTGTCTCGTCTATGCCTTCCACGTACGCTCGCACCAACTGCTGCTCCACCTCCGCCTGCTTGTCCTCGGCTGCCCGCTGCTCTCCTTCCTGCACGATCATGACCGCCTCGCTGCGCAACCCGTCTCGTCCTGCACGGCCACTTTCCTGTGCGTAATCCAACACGGTGAACGGCCAATCGACGTGTATAATGCACCGGATGTCTGGTATGTCGACGCCCATCCCTAACGCGCTTGTTGCTACTATCACCCGCTTCTTGCCTGCGGCAAATTCTTCCAACATGCTTGCTTTGCCTACGGCCTTGTGATGGTATGCGTGACAATCTAACTTCTTCGCCAACTCCTTGACCTTTGGCACCGAATTGCTGTACACCACAACCTTGCCCGTCTTGTGTTTGCGCAACTTCTGCCGCACCATGCCCAACACCATCTCTTCCACTTCCTTCTTCTTCGCCGCCTTGCCCACCCTGATCACGCGGTACGCCACGTTCGTCCTTGCCGTTTCGGCTCGGAACAAATCGACCTCATCTCGCTCGACGTACATCCGTCGGAACAACTCGTCCTCCTCGCTCGGCGGCAATGTTGCTGTCAACATCACCATCTGCGTCTCGGCGGATGCCAACTTGCCCAACTTCTGCATCTCTTTGCGGAAATCATACCGGCGGTTCAACACGATGTGGCACTCGTCGATCACGATCCGGTCCAACTGCCGCGTTGCTCGCAACCGGTTCAAAAACGTCGCGAACTCTTCCCCAACCGCTGATTCGGGCGTCACCAACACGACTGCGGCTGCGTCTGGCGGGCGACGGCTCTCCCACTCGGCGCACGATACCCCCAACTTCCTGCATCGTCGCATCATGTCTCCCCGCAACGCGATCAACGGCACCACGACCACCGTCGTACCGCCCTGCTCGGCCCATGCTGGTAACATGAACAACATGCTCTTGCCTGCCCCGGTCGGCATCACTGCCACTATGTGACTCTTGCCGGCAACGATGGCGTCGATGGCCTCTTTCTGCACGCCGCGAAACTCGGCCGCCTTGCCTATCATGCGCTGCAACTGCGCGGCCGTGTCCATCTTCCTCAACCGGCCCCACCGATCCATCCTCGCCTCGTCTGCCTCGCTCTCGAACGGGGCCCGCTTGCGCTTCTTGCACCCGTCGTCGTCCGCTACCCCTGCTTGGAACCCCAAAAACCGGTGCCAATCCGTGCTCGACATACGGAACTGCTGTCTCTTCTCTGCTACTGCCCCTGCCTGTTCCATGATGCCTCGTGCGTATATCATGCCCGCGATGTGCACCGTGTGCCCTGCTTGCATGTCTGCAATGGCTGACCACGTGTTCTCCTCATTCCATTCCTCGTTCTCGTCTCCCTCGTCTGCTCGAAACGCGGTGGACCCGCGCAAAAACCGCCGGCTGATGCCGATGGCGATCTCGCGATACGCTGGAATCGTTAATTCCAACCCTAATCCGATCCTGCTCTCGCGCTTCAACGCCTCTCTGAACCGGTCGCTCGTCCACTTGCGACCGCTCGGGTCTGCTGGCCACATGTGCGACGATATCACCTCCTTCTCCCACACCATCGCCTCCAACCGCTGCTGGAACGGCAACACCAACCACATGTAATACACCAACAACTCGCCCACCTCGCGCGGCAAATACCGGTGGATGATTTTGACGTCGCCGCTCACGCTGTATCCCTTGTGGTACCGCGTGACGAACACGACCATACCGTCCTCGATGAATATGTTGCGGTGCCCACCCTTGACTGTGTTGCTGTGCCGGATGCTCATGATCTCGGGGCCTCTCGCCGGCTGTCCGCCCGCCATGTGCGTCAACACAATCAACTTCTCCCGGAACGCCACTACTCGATCCATGTACCGCTCCACCTCCTGCGTGTTGATGCCCGAACGGGTCCCCCGCTTCACGAATCTGTCCCTGATGGCGGCGTCCTGCCCTACCCGCTGGAACAACCAGCGCTCTCCATCAACGGGCATGCGGGTGCGATGGTCCTTCAAAAAATTCCACCCGGGCCGCTCGTCGGTCGGGTTGTCGCGCAAACTGTCCCACGGCACGCTGGGTATGGGCTCGGCGGCCCTGCTGTTGCCAAACAACAACTCGTCCATCAACAACCGCCGACTCTCTGTCGCCAGCCCGTGCACCATGCCGCGGAACTGTGCCATGCTAAACTGCAAACTCTTGTACAACAACTCGTCCCGGCCAACCCACTCGACGTGGCCGCGTGACGTCGTGTTGTAATGGATCTTCAACCCATACGTCCGCAAATCTAACATCCACTGCATTGGGCTGTGGCTGCCGCGCACCATGAACCGGTCCATCATCTCCTGCACGAACTGTAAACATCCTTTGCGCCGGCGTCGGGGCGGGTTGCTGCTGTTGTCGCTCTCGTACGCGCTGTCGCTGTTGAACTCGTCCTCATCCAACGGGCCCGACAACTCCAACGCCTGCTGCACGACCATGAACCGCGCCACCTTGATGACGGCCGACAAAACGGGCGGATACTGCTCGGCGCCCTTCCAACCGTCCTCCTTGACGCCCAACACCGCCAACGCGCACACCAACGGGCTGTCGTACTCCTTGCGCGTGATCAACTGGCTCATCAACGCGATGCAAAACTCCAAACACGCCTTCTGGATGCTCGACAACCTCTCTGCCTCGCTGATGGCGTTGGCGGTGGGCTCGGCTGTGTCTGTCTCCATCTCGTCGATGGCTTCGTCGACGTCTGCCATGGTTTCGTCTTCTTCGTCTTCGTCCTCCATCTCTTCCTCCTCTTCTTCCTCTTCCCCCTCTTCGTCCTCCTCTCCCTCGACGCTTCTCTTTGCCTCCTCGACTAATGTCTCCCACGCCTCGCGCTGCTGGCGTGTGAAACGATACTTTGGACTCTTCCACGCGTGCTCCCGTTGTGTTCGTGCAAAAAACATCAATAACTGCTGCCACGGCCGCACGTGCTCGACGATCGACTTCTCGTCCATGTACGGCTGCAACGGCTGGAACCGCGTCTGGTGCTTCTCTGTGCGGATCGCCTCCAACCGCACGAACACACCAATCCGGTGGATGACGGACGCTTGACTGAACCGCGCCAACCCTTCCATCGCCGCCCACATCGCCGCCTCCACGGGCTCGGCCTGCTGCTCCTGCCTGGGATCGGGCTCTGCTACGGGCTCTTCCACGCACGCCATCAACTCGGGTCGCTCCATGCCCACTAAATACGGCAGCCACTGTGTCCGCTCCAGCCATGGGTTCACCTCATCTCTCTCTCCCTCCTGAATGGTGTTCTGCGTCCGCATCTCAACGTTGGCCCACGCCTTGGCCATCTGCTCGCCTACCTGCGCCCACGCTGCGTCGCCGTTGATGGGCTCCGCCTCTGGGCCGTCGTCGCCCGGCTGGTGGACCTCGAAATACTGCGACCCCTGGCCCTGGACTAATAACCTCTGGCAATGCACTGTCTTGCAATACTTGTTGACGCGGTCTTGTATATTCTTCTGCTGCACCTGGGTTGGGCGTCCGCCTTTCCCTGCTGGCGACCACTCGTGGGCGTCTCGCCAATGCTTCTTTATCACGCGTTCGCTCCGGAATATCTGGCGGCAACAATCGGGGGCCAATCGACACATTAACCCATCCTCGTACACTGGCAACTGATGGATGGGCTTGATGACCTGGCTGGGCACCTCTAACTCGCTGGCATACTCAATTAAACCGGCCCAACTGCTGACCTCGTCTGCTATCAGCTCGGCTTTCTTGCGTTTGGCGTGATGGCTGCGCTGCACATGGCTCTTGATCTGGCTGGGCAAAACGCCATGTCTGCACTCTTTGCACACTGCCAACGCGTACTCGACTAAATGCTCAAAATGCTCGCCTGCGACGCTGCTCTCTGCCATGGCGTTGACAACGGTTACAATGATGATAAAATCTCACGATATGGGCTAAAAACAATTGTTTAAAATTAACTGCCTGTTACTATAAACTCTACATTATATGCTATATTATGGACGCGTCTTCCTACCTGTATACGTGATGCAGCTTATCGCGTATTTGGCGTTGGCGGTGGCTGGTCGTTATCTCGGGACGACTCTGAACCTGGTCTCTGGGGTATTGCGACGTCATAAACCTAACCCCAACCTCCGAACACGAAACCCTAACGCTATTAACCACGCGTGCTGCGGAGCTGCAAATTAGTTTGCGTATGCAATGCGATGCGCTAATTAACATACTTGGCTTTTAGACAAATTAGTCTGTAGGAACCTAACGACACCGGCTCTTGRACGTAACGCAACTGGGCCTACGTGCTTAAAAATACGCAGGCGCTGGGATATCTCGTCCCTAAATAGAAAAAAACCCTAACGCAACTCAGGGCTGAGTTTCGTTAACGCCCTGGGATAGGGCTGAGTTTCGTTAACGCCCTGGGATAGGGCTGAGTTTCGTTAACGCCCTGGGATAGGCTAAAGTATTTTAGGAACAGCTTGGTCTAAGCGAGGCAGGGGGTAAGCGTGGGATGAAAGTTGTGCAGCGTGAGAAAACCGGAAACTGCAAGTGCAAGCGACTGTACAGGTTCCTTGTAGAACAGATCATGTCCTTTAACGTTTGCGGTTGCCCACAATCGAGCCTCAACACTCATCGAAATTCCATAATCGACAAATCAAGCAAAGCTACGGCGTATCATTCATGCGGCATTTGGACCCAGGCTTCGTTCATCAACCACAGTTGCACCAGCAACGCCCGTCGATCGTTCATCGGCGATATGATGATCGTACGTGCCACCCGAGACCTCGAACCCGGCACGGAAATCACATTCTGGTACCAAATACCTGAAGGTGATCCCAAAAAGATGCAGGAAAAGCTCAGAAATTGGCAATTTACCTGTACTTGTGCGATTTGTAACAACGACAAGGCGACTGGGGCTGCGGTCTTTGCAGAGAGGGCAAAGCTGATGAAGGAGTTGAAACGAGCATTCGGACAAGCTCCCCCTCACACCGCGAAGCTGAACAAGGTCGTGCGTCTACTTGAGAGTCTTAAAAATACCTACTCGCGACCAATGGACGAAGTGCCTCGTCTGATGCTATGGGATCCGCAAGCATTGTTGATGCGCATATATATAAGCGAAGGAAACGTACAAAAAGTCTTGGAGTCGTTTCAGCAGGTCCTTACTCTACTCGGATTCATCATCACTGGCGCAGACTCTACTTCGGTGCCCTTCAAAATCGTCAAGTGGGGCCTACTGGTCGATTACCTTATTGAGGCATTCCTGCAAGCACGGCGCACTTTCGAGGCGATTGGAGCAAAGAACGACTCCAAGACTGCGGAGTTGTACGCAAGAGTTGCCTACAAGATGGTCGTTGGCGAGGATACCTCTTTCGAGTCAACCTATAGTGGGTAGCAGATCGAGGCACGTCGACGGCCTATTTAGTACCTGATTGCAGAGTCAATCTACCCGCTCATCTGTTCGGTAATCATTGCATTCGGTGTTTTTCGCGCTTGTATTAGGAGAGCCTGTTTCCTCGGCTCTTGGTCTTAGGAATGTTCCCAATGCCGCAAATCACCGTGGTCACTAGCACGGGCTGCTACGGCTTCTGCTTCGAAATACATTAGTGCCTTACGGTAACCGTGCACGCCGTGCACACGTTGGGCCTTGCACACCCTCACCAAAAATACACTATACTCCTTCACCCAATAACTCAACCCTACGATGTCTTCACAGAAAGCGCCTGCAGAGGCAGAGGCAGAAGATGCAGAACAAAAACTTTCATACTGGGCCAGGCCACAAAGTATAATTGCAGACCCATTACTATCCTAGGTATGACGACACCACCACCACTCTTGTTCCAGCCAGACCGCTTTCGATTGAGCCTGCTGCCTTCGATTCGGGGCGACAATTTGTTGAAACGTGGCCTTGGGCTTCTACGTAAATCAAGGTTCTTGGCCAAAGTCCATCCTTCAGTAAAACGTTAAGCATCTAATCCTGTCCCCCTTCGTCTCTCCTTTCATCTCTCCTCAGTGGCGTCTCTTCGTTAATTCTTTGTTGTACATCCCCTCCTTCCACAGCTCCTCCAGTCTCAATATCGCCCACTATCTCTCCTCGGCGATCTATTGCTTACCACAAGGCCTGTCTCTGCAATTTACCTCCAGGCGACACTCACGTTTAGGGCCCGACTCGTCTTTCTCCCACGCTTCGGCCTGCTCTCGCGTCCACTTTGGGCCTTAGCACGGTTCATGCCCCTTTTATTTCCCGTTTAGGCTTAGCTTAACCCCCTAGCGGAGCTGATGGACATGCTTGAGAACTCCGCCTGCAGCAGCCATACTGCCTTCTGATTGTCTTCGCATGTATCTGCGAGTCTTTGAGCGGAAGGCAATACCTCTTTCAGCCCGCCTGTTTTGCCATGCCTACTCAGGTATGGCGACACGGAACACTCCCTGTTCTAAGCCCTTTTGGGAGATAGTGATCCGCTCGAGGTAGCCACGCGCGAATGCTGTTGCTCAGTGTCATCAGACAGTGCTTACCGTTAGAAAGATGCTGAGGGTAAGCGCCTACGTCAAAACAGCACAATGACAATCATGACGTTTTTCGCGTGGAGGTACTGAAGGTCAGCATGATTAGATCATCATTCTCGTCAACTTAATCGAACGGAAGTGTGACCTCTAGTGGCCATTTGTGTACTGATCGTCACCTTTGCGCATGATCCAATTGTTATTACGTGTCATGGAAGCATCGTAAGCCACAATTTAAATGGACGCAGCCAGAATGAGACATTGGAGATTGGATTATGAGGAGCCAGGGAGCTGCTGATGACGGACACCGATGAGTTACCATCACATCCATGGGGTATAAGCCTAGCATCGCTGCGGAACCACAAACGTTGTAATCGAAAGCAGTACCGTGTCCGTGCGCGCAATGCGCGAATCCGCGCATTGCGCGCACGGACACAGTACTGACTCGCACGGCTTTGTTTGTAGTCTAGCCAAGATTTTGATGGAACGATACATGACAACGGACTCTGCTCATCATGAGTTGTTGTACTGACAGTAATCAGCGTGCGACACGTGCTTGTCAGCGCTGCGTGCATCGAGCATAAGCGACAGCCACGGAAAGCTTTAACAAGACGAGATGATGCTATACGGAGGACCCTCTTTGCTTGGATGTAATCAGCCGTAGTCAGACTTCACCCTTGTATCAGAACGAGCCCTTGAGCGCGATCATGTCCCGTAGCGTGGACAGTGGGTGTTCGACGCAGGCACAACGATATCGTGAGCAAGGTCTCCAGTAGTACGAAGCTGCAGTCAAAAGGCTGAGAGCTGTTGACAGAAACGATCGAGGTAATCACCGCCAGGATTCCAAAGAGCCAGGATTGCGTCGTCGAGCTAACTACCGGTATTGTGCGAGAGTGGCGAGGAGCAGAAAGATCCAATATTGTAGGGGCCAAAACCGAACCGCAGGCATGTGCGCGGACCAGAAAGAGGTGCGGCAACGTTGACCGTGCCGCGTTTGATCTCCACATCTCCTGGGATCTTCCGAGCCCATTTCCTCTCCCCTCTATCAAACCACTCACCTGAGTCTTGCTCTCAACTCTATTTTTCCCCCACAAAGCACCTTTGCGCTTGACTGCGACAGACGAGGCAAAGCGCCTACACGAGCGCAATGATATCATGCCTGAATCACAGTTACTACGCAAGCGATCCTTAAAGTGAACACAGATGCGGGTGCGTTTTGGGGTCGACGAACGGTTGCCGCGTTGGGACGCCTCAAAACGTGGGCGGGCGGCAAGCGAATGTCGCGGCAACCGCACAGACACATTCATGGAGCAGATTGCCGACATCAACAGCCAAATCTATCGAGCGTCTAGTCATGACACCCAGCCCCTGGCGGCTAGCCTGGTCTTGTCTGAGAAGAGTACGCAGCGATGGCTCATGCACAGGCTGAACGGCGGCGAGCAGGCACCGCAGTCTGTGCTCCAGTCGGCGTTCCAATGGCTCCTCCGCTGACTGCTGCGCCGCACGTCGAGATGCCGCTCTGATTCATGACACAATCCTCCAGCTTTGTCGTCCAAGGCACCGCCCCCGCTCCGAAACAACATCATCACGCTCACACACCAAGTCGTCGCCAGAACATGTGCCACACAGCTCAAACACCCGGATATCAGGTCACATACATCGTCGCTTGTCATCACCGAAGAAGCTAGCAATCTCGTAAACTTAGCATTGGCCCGACTGTGCCGCTGCACCACTATTTCAGCGCTATCATGAGAGCTTTCTCCTGCGTCGTGAAATTGCAAAACACCAGCTTGTCGCACAACCATCGATCGGGACACCTCGATCCTTGTCAAACGTCTTTGGAAAGAGCTTGCCGAATAGCACGTATTCATTTTTCTGGAGTTCTTTCTCATCCCACCCCCGCCTGGAGACCGGCACTATGTCTGCCGTGCTGCGCATGCCATCAAACGGCCAACGTCTGCATCCGCTCAGAAACACACTCGACAAGTACTCCGCGCCTGCCTTTACTGCTACGAATACAGAATCTTCACCCTCGTTACACAGCTTGACTAGACCAGAGTGCGGGAAGGCTTGGGAGCGTGTTCCAAGTGCGCCCGGCTTCCACCCAGTCAGTAGCTCCACTGATCCCACCACATCGGCTGGAGACAAGCCTCATGGAATTCCATCCAAGAGGAAACGATCGCACTCAACACAGACTACACACTTATGCCAATCCTTGGCGAGAAGGGCTATGCCAGCCGCACCGTCTCTAATGGCATCCTTGGAGCATGGAACAGCCTCGAAGTCCTACCATCGAGTTCTGCCTACAGCAGAGGTCTCTTATTCTGAGCATCGGTCGAGTGTTAATCCTCGGGACTGCGAAGCAAATCAAGGACACAAGCCAAGCACGCTGGAGCTTCCTTACAAAAACGAGCTATTAGTACCAGAGAGCCCTCCCAGCGAACATACAAAAAGCACCTCTGACGACACTGGAGCTACTCAGCGTTTTGATCATATACGAGTCGTGAAAAGACGACAATTTGTTAGTCGAAGCAGGACAGGTTGTAGAACTTGCCGAAAGCGCAAGAAGAAATGCGACGAAGCTAAGCCAACATGCAGAAACTGCATACGGGGCAACTTTGAATGTGCAGGCTACCCTAAAGATATCCCATTGTCGAGGAATAACCCTGCGCATATTTCGCCAGCACCACGACCGCAACAGCAGATGTGCTCTACGGAAGTTTCTGCCCATATCGTTCGGTGTTCGGTCTGTAACGTCACACACAGCCCGCAGTGTGGACCGAGTCAGAAGGTCTACGCAGAGCCTATAGCATCCAGTAGGATTACAATATCCCGAGACAGGCCTGTCTGCACTGATAAGCAGGGCTGCAAGCCATTGTAAGACTCGAGTCCCAGACGTGTCGAAACATGTGTTGACTTCCACCGCCAGAACGCCAAGCCTTTGGTACCTGACCTGCATCGACGAATCACATCATGAAGCGCATCAACCGCTAGCTCCACCAAGATCATGCAGTCCTTCTGCGGGTCTTCATGCACTACAAAAAGTAAGCCAGACAGTATCTAGGCCCCCAACAGCGAGGACACAGTCCACGAAGTACGCACAGCTGGAACCCCCAGCTCCGTCTGATGAAGCTTGTCCCAACGATGATCATCATGCGACTTATTCGCTGCCGTCAACAGCTCTTGCGCCAGCCGCACGACCGGCACCGTCCTCGTCCCACTATGTGCAGCCATGCCTGCCTCCGAAGAGCGAGAAAGACAGGATGCTGTCAGGGGAACCGTTCTTGCCAGACACTGCACAGCTTGTTGGCGAGCGTGACCTCTGCTCGCAGGCATTGTTTCGCTTTAATACAGCTGAGCTGGGGGTTTTCCCCTATCGTGGATGGTTCTTCGAACGAATTGTTGCGGCTGGGTGGATCGACCCTCGCGTCGGTGAGCGCCAGGTTACCGGTCGTTTGGGTCATGGCGTCAATGTGTCCGCGCCATTTCACTGCGACTACGGTTATAACCTCTCTATTGGCGACAATGCTGTCATTGGGTCTGACTGTCAAATGCTTGACTCTGGCAGGATCGTGATAGGAAGTAACACGAAGATTGGTGCTTGCGTGACCATCTCGACTCTGAAAGAGCCCACCGATACGAGGCCGATAGAGGGAAGCGAGCGTACAGAGACTGCCCGCGAAGTGTCCATAGGCGAAAACGTCTACATTGGTGACGGATGCATCATCAAAGCTGGCGCCCGCATCGGTGATAACGCGATTCTGCGTGCTGGGTCCGTTGTTGTGCAGGCAAGTATACACCGTTCATCCCTCTTTGGGCTTGCGATGGTACGCATGGATCATTGTGCAAGCGAAGAGGACAACAGGACGACACTAACCGTACATAGGGTATACCAGCAAACTGCCTGGCCTCTGGGAATCCAGCCAGAGCACAAACGATCGACTGGGAAGGCTGATTGATGCGCTTTCGAGAGACCAGATCTGCCAAAACCTTGTCGTCACAAACGGTTCCTGCATCTATGTGCACGCTAGCTCGTGAGAGTTTCCTCCGGGCGAACGGGTACGTCGACGGATCGCGGCAATCGATGTCGCGTGTGATGCAGCTGGTAAACAGTGGTATCGAGCATCGACCTCGACACAAGCAGTCAGGTCGCATCGTGACATTAGTCCGTGAACCTGTCACCGGGATGGTGGATATTGCCGCTTACGAAGGTGTAGTGTAACCTGCGTTGATGCATGCCAGTACTCTCTACAAGAACCGTCTCATTACCACCTTGGTAACAGATTCCAGCCTTATCAGGCGAGGGGCCTTACTGGGAAGCGTTGTGCGCTGAAACAGTCATCTGATTGGCTCAAGGGGAGCACTGCAGCCACCAGGCTTTGGAATGTTGCTGATAGCTCGGCCTCGACCTCGTCTCTATAGGACTGTACGACGAACGCCACTCGCAAACGGTGTGCTGTGGAGAATGCTCACATATGGTTCAGCTGGGTACTTCCGCTATCATCGTGAGCGTCAAGCCGTCCATTATTCATAGCGTGTCAATTTTGGTATCCTCCAGCTAATATCAGGGTGAATTTCGCCCACAATCGGTGACGACCTCGACACACAACATAAGAGGTCGAGGATGACTTTTGCGATTGTCTTGCCTAAAAAGTCCTGTCAAGATGCCGCAGAAAAAGGTTTCTATTTGCTCAGTCTGAGCCATCCTAGCTCTTTGATAGGAGATTGGACCCGACTATTCAGAGACAGGTTCATTCCATACAACTGCTTGTTGCGTGCAAACTTCATTCAGATCTTGCGGTGTTTTCTTCTCGCCCCTACATGCAAACGGCTGAGGTGGTTTCGACGTGTTCAGCTTCTGTTGATGTTTGCTTTTGGATGCTAGAGTCTTGCATGTATGCTGCAAGCAGAGGGTGTTGTTGCAATGTCCTTGATATAACACGAGACAATTCGCTATGCCACCAGCTTGTTAACTCCAAGCAAAGACTGCATGCACAGCAAGCCCCACAGAACATGGACTCCCCACAAGAGGAATGGGTGTCGCTCGCCCAGAAAAATGCGACTGGTCTTATTCGGCTCCAGATGAGTGGCTCCTCGAAGCGACTGAACCAAATCGACCGGATCAGGGCAAAGGGTGTAGGCGATCATATCTCGCTTCCTCAGCTCGTGGTCTGCGGAGATCAATCGGCCGGTAAAAGCTCAGTCCTGGAAGGCATCACCGGAGTGCCGTTCCCAAGACAAGATGGAGTTTGCACGAGATTTGCCACCGAGATCATCCTCCGCCATTGCCCAGATAAGAACCAGATTATCGCGAAATTACTGCCTAGTGCCACACGTGCAGAAGAGGAACGGCTCCGGATGACTTCGTTCGAGCGCCAACTTACGGGCTTCGACGATCTTCCCCGGGTCATCGAGGAGGCATCAGCTCTGATGGGAATCAGGAGCTCTACCAACCCAGATCTGAGCTTTCCTGCGTTTACAGCGGATGTACTCCGGTTGGAGGTCATCGGGAACACCGGTCTCCATCTTACGGTGGTGGATCTTCCTGGGCTCATCTCTGTAGCCGAGAACCTCGAAGACATGCAAACGGTAGAGCATCTCGTGGATAGCTATCTGGAGAGCTCTCGAACCATCATTCTTGCCGTCGTGCCAGCGTCCAATGATATCGACACTCAGGGGATTATCCAGAGAGCACGCCGATTCGACAAGGCCGGATTACGTACTGTCGGAATCATCACGAAACCGGACCTCATCAATGCAGGCACGGAGTCTCGAATCGCAAACCTTGCCAAAAACCTGGATCGCGTAAAGCTCAAGCTCGGATTCTTTCTGCTCAAGAACCCATCGCCTTTGGAGATCAGCAACGGACTGAGTTGGGAAGAAAGACAGCGACAGGAGAGCTCGTTCTTCAGGTCTAGTCCGTGGAAAGAGCAGAATCTGGATTACGCAAGAGTCGGGATCGACAACCTTCGGAACTCACTCCAAAAACTTCTCGATAACCACATTGAGCGAGAATTACCAAAAGTCCGCAAAGAGGTAGAGACACTGCTCAGAAACACAGAACAGGAACTGGCCCAGATCGGACCAGAAAGATCGACAGTCGACCAGATCCGCTTGTTCCTAACCCACGCCAGCATGGAGTTCTTCAGTCTGACAAAAGCTGCCATAGACGGAAGCTATGGTGGCCGAGACGCCGTCTTCTTCGGAGCTAGGAAGAAAGTGAATAATCGATTACGAGCCAGCATTCACTTAGCGAATGAGAACTTTGCTGCTTACATGAGGACAAATGCCGCCAAACGTCGGGTGGTGGATGCAAGCGCAACAAGTAGCGAATCCGATCGATCTGAGAGCTCTAACGTGTCCGACACCTCTGAAGAAGAGAATGCGACTGGACAACTGCGAGTGACGCAGGAACAGATGATGGAGTGGGTCAAGAAGGTAAACAACCCCTTCCAGTTGCATGCTTACGTACTAAGACACCAACAGATCTACCTCAATAACCGCGGACGCGAGCTTCCTGGAACGTATAATCAAGAGGTGCTCTCGGAGTTATTCCACGAGCAATGCAGTCGATGGAGTGACATCTCCAGTGACCATTTGCGTACAGTGTCCTCGATCGTCAAAAGCTTCGTCTGTGCAGTTCTAGATCACGTCATCGTTGATGACGAGGCTCGCAGCAGCGTCAGAGCCGGAATCCGACAGTCTCTAGACGCTAATTTTGAGAAAGCTCGCAGCGAATTGCAGAACATTCTGCTAGACGAGGCTGCTCACCCAATCACTTACAACCATTACTACACGGACAACATCCAGAACGCCCGTGCCGATGCTGCGAAGAAGCATCTGCAGACTTCCATGGATTATGCAATTGCGAATGAGTGGAATGGAAAGCTGCATGTAAGCAACACGCAAGTGGATCTGAAGCGACTTTGCTCTTCGTTGAAGAACAGAGTTGTCGTCGACATGACAGAGCAAGCTTGCGAGGAATCTTTGGAAGCACTCAATGCTTACTACAAGGTATTGCCAGCCACAATCATCCATCAGTATACAAGCTGAACTGTCCTAGGTCGCAACAAAGACGTTTGTTGACAACGTATGTCGCCAAGTTGTGGAACGCCATCTTATCAGCGGCTTGGTTGCAGCGTTCGATCCCGTGTGCGTTGGAAGGCTATCTGAAGACGAGCTTCTCAACATCGCGTCCGAGTCCGACTGTTTGCGCGCTCGTCGTAAAGACTTGCAGGCGTTGAAGAAGGCATTTGAGGAAAGCCTCTGTGAGCTTCGGGACTAGGCACATCAAGCACGTTCCACATGATCAACGATTCCAAGAAATATAAGACAAACCTCGTGCAGCTCTTTCTTGGAGGTTTCTTCCTGCCCGGTCGATGATCTTTAGTGCATTCACGTTCGATCTGCCCCCGGTACTGATGCATCATGTATTCCGAGGATGATCCAGGAAACAATGTGGAAAGAGCTCGAAGACGCCATGTGAAAGGGAATTGGTAGATAGAGACTCAATTGACAGTTCGCTTTCTTGAGCCTCTAGCCTATAGGGATCTATTAGTCAAAAACGCTGCATGTCAAAAGAGCGGCATTATCTTTACTGCACAATCGTCTGACCAGAAGGCTGTAGCGTATCGTCTATACGCCACCATAGCATTGTACCTCGGTCAGATAGGGATGATGATGGCGGAATAGACCGAGCCTTGGTTCGCTTAGACATAGCAAATATGAGTCGACTGCCCCCAATACTTCAACTAACGTTACTTCAGAAAGCCAACGACGATCTTGGAATCAAGTGCGGAGTGCGGGGCTGTTTTGTAACGTCCTACAGTGATTGAGAGCGAATGATCGCAGTGCCTTCATGTACAAAAAATAGAAGGCAGCGAATCATAAATCTATCTCGTGACCTGGGCGCGTAAGTTATCCGTGGCTTTGGGGTCCCAGGTCCGAGGATCGCTACTCGTGGAGCTGACACACTAGATCACAGCCTTTTGAGTATGTGTTGGCAATGCTTTGGAGGATTGCTGTCCTGCAAAAGCGATTGCAGTGTGCCTAGCCTGTAATTTTAGCGCTGTCGCACATCGCCGTAGTCACGCTCATGTTAATGGCTTTCTGGGCATACCGAGACCACCGGGTCAATGCACGCGTCGGGTCAATGCACGCGAGCACCAAAACACACTTTTCTCCTCAACACCATAACTCCACAGAATGTCAACTGTTTTTGATGCGCTTGAAAATACACGTGCAGCGAGCTTAGACGGACAAATTTGCTACCAAGAAGTTGCTGATCAGACGGGGTTCTCGAGGTCGACGTTGTCGCGCAATGACCGACGCGTTACTGTCCCGCGTGCGGAGGCAGACCTTCAACGACGCAAACTGTCACCACAACAAGAGCGTGACCTCTGCGATTACATAGAGGAGCTTACTGAGCGTCATTTACCACCTACAAGGCAGATGATCAAGAATTTCGCAGCGGAAATCGCCAAAGATCACGTTGGCGAGACCTGGGTTACTGACTTCCTCAACCGTCACACCGAGAAGCTCCTCTACAAATGGACCACCGCAATGGACAAAGTACGCCACGCCGCTGATAACAGCGACAAGTACAAGGCCTATTTCAGCCTCCTGCACAGCAAAATCAAAGAATACAACGTCAGGGCGGCCGACACGTACAACATGGATGAGAAAGGCTTCGCCATCGGTCTTGTCGCTAGGAGCAAGAGGATCTTCAGCAAGCGCTTGTACGAGAAGCAGAAGAACAGGCAGTCGCTACAGGACGGCAATAGAGAGTGGGTGACGCTGTTGGCGAGCGTCTGCGCTGATGGCAGCGCTCTGCCTCCGGGTCTCATTTTCACAGGCAAGGACAACACCATACAAAACTCCTGGGTGGAGGATATTGAGCCAGGAAAACACTCAGTATTTGTTACTGCAACTCCTTCAGGTTGGACGAATGACGAGGTGGGGCTTGCCTGGCTGGAGCAGTTGTTCAACCGCTACACTACGAAGAAAGCGCGCAGAAGCTGGCGATTGCTTATTGTTGATGGCCACGGCTCTCATATAACGATGGCCTTTATCAATTTCTGCAATCAGCACAAGATTCTGCTAGCGATCTTTCCTCCACACAGTACTCAGTCGCTCCAGCCGCTCGACGTTGTGTGCTTCGCTCCGTTGGCTCAAAACTACAGCAGTGCCGTCACCCAGCACCTTCACGATAGCCAAGGCATCTCAGGCGTGCCTAAGAGCGACTTCTTTATGCTCTTCTGGCGATCCTGGCAGCAAACGTTCACCAAAGAGCTCATACTCAGCGCCTTCGAGAAGACGGGTATATGGCCGCTCAACCCCAACGTAGTACTCAGCCGATGGGACGATGATAGCGACAGTGAGTATGAGACCCCTCCGCCCATTGAGGCCCACGATTGGCGCTCCATTGATCGATTATACAAAGCTGTTGTGGGTGAAAACACCTCAGATGACGCAAGGCAGCTCCGCCGTACTCTCCACCACCTCTCTGCTTCTTGTGAGATACTTACAGCTGAAAACAAAGGACTCTCTGCAGCAGTTGCTGCACAAAACCCCTCAAAGAAGAAGCGGGAGACTCTTGACTTACGCCAACGGAAGAAGGGACGCAGCGAAGCCCTCCTCTACTCCCCCAGCAAAGTACGCGACGCACGTCATCGCAACAGGCTCAATGAGACGAAGAGACTGGAAGAAGAAGTGGCAAAACACCATCAACGCGAGGAGCGAGCTGCTGCAACGCTACGCAACATGTTGGAGAAAGAGAGACGATCTGCTGCGTACGCTGCGCGCCTTGAGGCCTCGAGGCAGAGGAGAGCAGAAGAAGCCGCCGATCGCGAGCGCAAAAAGCAAGAGCGCGACGCTGCTAAATCTATACAATTATCCCAATCAGGCAAGCGCAAGGCATCACAGAAAGCACCTGCAAAAGTCTGTACAAAAAAGAGCCGTTCTGCGCGTGCGCGGCGTGGTGTTGTTGTAGAGGAGGCTCCTCCACCCTCCCGCACAGTCACCACCCGCAGCGGCCGCACCGCAACTCGCAATTATTAGTCCTTCACAGAGGACTTTTGTATACATCAATACATCATCCCACCAACTTTTCTCGCGATAATCGCTTTTGTGCGTGGCTGTACAGCTTCATTTTGTGGTGTTGAGAAAGTGAGGAAATCGTGCATTGATGGTTTGGTTTGGTTTGGTTGATTCCTACACGGTTTCAGCCGCGAAACGCAGCTATGCCCGGATGACAGGCATGGCAGACAGCCGACGCGGTGCGGACGTGAATCTGCACCGCCCCACTTCACCCTCGAAAGAGCCATCTGTCCCCAGAGGCCTGCCGTTGTCTGGCTTCTATCTACGACTATGTACATTTCGTCGCTAGAAGTGACGTGTTTGCCTGTGTTTTTGTTCCTCAGGTTTTCTTCCTGTGTGTATGCCGTACTCGAAGCCTCGTGTGTGCAGCGTTGTTCAAGGCTCGTAGAGGCACGGTTGCCTCATGCTTTGCGTCCGTAATACCTTCAGTCTCCCCCTAGCGTTCAGCTGTCGTGTGTGCTGGCTTGCCCCAATACCCCAGGGCCTGGAATATGTTCTCTGATCTCCGATGTTCTTCAAGTGTTACGATGCCGTCCACTAGGTTCCTATGTGGCTGTATTTTGTGGTGTGACCTGCCACCGGGCGCAGCGACAGCAGCATTTCGTCATGACGCAGCTTCACAGAAGCGATGCTCCGTTCGTGCGTGCCGTCGAGCCTACTGAGCATAAGAGCTCTCGCGCGAATCTCCTCAGACCTTGTCGGGTGTGTCGAAGGGGCACCACTCCCTCAACACGTGGGGCGACAGTGGACGAGGCTGTCTGATGATCTGTAAGTGTGTTTTGGCACCTATGGTAGCATGCCGGGTGTCTGTGAGGTGGTTCGCGCGGGAGGTGATGCTGTTCAGCCTGAGGGCTCGTCGATGCGGGACGTCGCAGACATTGTCGGATGGTGATGGGCTAGCCAGGAAGCCCATCAGTAACTGTGTTGTGTGTATTGTGATCGTAATGCCCAAGCGGTGTCTGGGCTCCGTCGTCGCATCATGCGTTGCTGTGTCGTGGCTAGATAGCTGCCGCTGCATTTGGTCGGCGTGTCAGATTAAGTAGCCTGCTCGCAGATTTTGCTGTCTGTACCCACCAGGGCCGCAACAGCAGCTCTACAGGTGCCAAAACGACGCGGGGGGACGCGCGATGGCCTGTAGAGACCGTTGCGGCCTCTAGCAGGTATTTTTGATGCTTTTTGTGATGGTAATTCCAAAAATCGATTTCTCGCTGTTTGTCGTGTTTTTCAATCGTGCATTGACCCGACGCGTGCATTGACCCGGTGGTCTCGGTAGCGAGAATTCTTCGCTCGCTGAAGAAAGCGCGTTTCTATACACTTAGCGGACCACATTGTACACCTGCGCTACACCAAAATCGATTGAGCTGTGGCGCATGCTTCTGGGAGCTCCTTCACACAGCCACGGTCATCTGGCGAATAAATCTTGGAAAGGGCAGTTTCGAGCTATTGAGTGACTCGTTGTTTTCGCGGGCTAAATGAACATTTAAGTAAAAATCCCACTCTGGCGACTGCGTGTCGCGACCGTCGCCCAGTATACGAAAGGTGTCTTCTAATAGCTTATGCAGCCCACACGGTACCTGCGTGAAGTCGGCGCCGTTCTGCAGCAGCAGCTGCGTGTCGCGACCGTCGCCCGGTTTACGAAATGTGTCCCCGAGCAGTTTGCCAAATACTTGGGACGCTGTCTGGAAGTTGACGCCGGTCCGCAACAACAGTTGCGTTCTGTAGTTGTCCGATCCGAATACGCGAAGACAGACGTCGAAAAGGAGCGAGCGCGGTAACAGATCCAGCTGCGGAAGCTTCGCGCCATCTTCCCATGTCTCCCATTGGCGAGTTGTATTCCAGGCGCAATAGAGCGTGTCAGGTTGGACGAAAGTTTTGGAATGTTGGCACGAATAAGTGAGTTGAAATATAGTTGCTCGGTCGAGGAAGCTGAGTATGTGCAGAATGATCTCGTGAGGAATCTCAGTAAGTGTTATTCGCTTGTCAGCTGAGGAAGTGTTCATAATGGTTATGGCATCTCTTGAACGGAGGCGATGATTCGGAAGCTTTTTTGAGCTTAGGGTAAGTGATGTTGGCTGATTAGGCAACCATCTTTTTAAAGTCCGAGCGCTCATACCGGTACCTAGGTGTCCGTACACGAAACCCTGTCGTGCAGTCCGTGATCAAATCTGATTCCATCAAAACCGAATCCAATCTGGATACCATTCAACCTAGCTATGAGCTGATGATTCGAGCGTTGACTGTCATGATAGCTGCGGTCGCTCGCATTTGTAAGTCATGCCTTTTGCAAGCTGCTGGACCCACTGCCATGCAATACGTTTTTGGCGCGTACGCGATCTAACGAAGAAAATAATTTCAGAGCCTACCTTTGCTGTTGCTTTCTTCTCGAGATTCATTCTGTGTTCCCGCTTTCTCTGAGGTCTACTTGTTGCTGCAGTGATTGCCCAATAGGTAGTCTACACGTTTTGCAGCGACCGCTTAACCTTCGTTCTTTCAGCCAAACTTTGCCGAGCGACAGGTGGTGTCTGTCTATTGCGATCCCGGGACCTGGAGCCGCACTGTAATAGGGAATCTTCGACCTGGGTTCAACTCTGGAACGAGGGCACTGCCAAGTGAGTACTGAACTGACCACTGGGCCTGATCACGCAACGAGCCCGTCAACGAGCGGTATCGATTCTCCCTTACTATTCCTGGCCCCTTAATTGTCCCCGTGAACCAAGAAAATCCATGATTACGGGCTTATCTCAGAATTTTGACTTCAAAAGCAATCTATAGAAGCAAGTAAATTGAGGCGTTCTTGTCTGCACTGAATGGACAATCTCGCTAGGCTTGATGACCCATGCGGCTGTCTCTCTGTCATCCGCTCCAAAGTGTTGCAATGTCCAGCCCTTTTGTCTTGCGACTAGGTGAGCACGCTCCGCAAGAGATAAAAAGCCAAATCCTGCTGGCGGCCGTCAGGGTGTACGGTGATATTTGATAAATGTTGACGAGCAGATAGTGACAGTGCTGGTGCTGATTAGCGACATTTTCTCGTTGTTGAGCTGTGTAACATCTGGAGACTTTTTCAGGCTGCCAGACATGCGTCCTGAGTCAATGTGCAATCTGCTCTAATCCTGTCTTGCTTCAGTGGCTGCATACTCGCTGTGCGTTTGCGGTAGGAGTGGACGGTTTGTGTGGGCGCCGTAAAAGGTTTCCCATCCCACCTGGAGCCCTTTTGGCGGCGGTGTGGCGGGCGGCAAGCGGCCCGTGCGGGGCCGAGTTACTCGGGCAATGATTGCGGGCTGGCTGCCAAATAAACAAACCATCACACCACACTACACTCGCCAGCGACGCAACCATGATTTAACACTCACGACATGTCGACGAGCACTGCGATAGTAGAAACCTGGCTCATTTCTACACACGAAGCTTGTCACCTTCCGACCCCTCCGCCCGAAGACATCATTGCGCCACGCACTCACACGCGCAAGCGCAAGCGGGCCATGTCTCTCCCTGCGGATGCACCCGGTATCACTTCCCACCGCAGTGAAAGCCCCAAGCGACGCAGGGTCGACGATGTTCAGGAAGTTGAGCCTGCACAAAGCGCGTCGCAATTCGGAAGCGAGAGTGTGCTGCCGCTCAAGGACAGCAACACATTTCCCCCACAAATCAGTCGCGCTTCCTCCGTAATCTCGCGTGCCCGAAGTCCGACACGCGAGACACCCATCATGCTAAAGAGCGCATCGCCTCCAGTGCTGATTGAAAGCCTCAACGGGCTGCGAGAACCGCCGCCTTCACATATCGAATACCTTGGCGACTATCTCGCTACGGGCGTCGACTTTCATTTCATTCCCCTGGGCCTGAGGGTATGGTGCATATCATTGGCCCTCTGCTTTTGTGCTTAGTTGACGGCCGTGTAGGATGTAATTAAGAACGACTCTGATGTGGGCCACCAGATCATCAAATCTGCAGACTTCGATGCTGTCGATTCGTGCTCTGCGGAAGAGCTGTCTGCAGTATGGGAGAAAGTGAAGACGATATTCCTCAACGCGCGCGACTGCAAAGATGGCGGTCGAGATGAGAATGCTTGGTGCGATGATGTGTTCCGGCCATTGCTCAATCTGGCCATACAGCTGTATGGCATGGACCGATGGTGGCTTCAAAGCGTGTAAGTAGGCAGCAATCACTCTACTAGAGAGAAGTCCGAGACCAAGACGACTGAGATATCGCAGGCAATCGCAGTCAATCGATCCCCGATACCTGTCGACAGTCGCCGCTCGTAGTCTCACCGATTCCGCACGACGCAAGGCTATCGACCGCAAGACCGACTACGTCCTCTCATACTCGCATCGTCACCCCGTCACTTCGGCACTCTACAAGGAGCTCGGAGAGGCAAACGCAGGAGAAGTTGGGCATACCACGGACGCGTTCACCAAGCGAACCGCCCTTTTCTCAGGCTTCGAGATTAAGCCTGCGTCCGGCGATCAGACAGAAGCCGAACTGCAAATCAGCATATGGTCAGCTGCATCTATCCGCAAGAAGCAAGAACTTGCAAGCTTGGCCCAGCTTCCCATCGAGCCAGCAGCAATGGTCGAACCCATGTTCACTATCGTTGGACACGAACATCATGTTTACTATTGCTACCCCAACAATCATCTCGTCCAGGGAAGGAGTGGTGTGCACGTTCTTGGACCAGACCTGGATCGATTTGAACGACTTAGTACCGATTCTGTGCGTGGCGTCTTCCGATTGCTCAGAATGTATCGAAACGTATTGGCTTATGGAATAGACGAGGGGGAGGATAACTATTGGGGCGGATTCTTCGGAAAGACATTGACTCGGCTAGCTGGACTGCCTCAGGAGAGGGTTGGTCATCCTGATTGAACGGTCATTCGTCAGCTTAAACGACCTTCACACAGCATTACTGTCTTATCTTGAAGCAAGCGATGCTGGCCGGATCGCCTGCACCGACTGCGACAACGTCTCCCTCCAAGGCGTTTACCCATAGCACTTTCTCACAATCTGTTGCTGTAGCCCTGACAACATCATTCTCCACGCTGCTAGAGCGTTCGCTTCAGCTGCAAGGCCAGATTGTTGAGCTGCCATTGGCCCCGACATCTGCCTTTGCTGCCACGGCCGCACGTCCTCGACTACCAGCTTTTCGTCCACGTACGGCTGCCACAGCTAGTACTGCGTCTGGTCCTTCTCTATTCGAATGGCCTCCAACCGCACAAACACGCCGATGCGGCGGAAGACGTGGGCTTCACTGAACCGCGCCAATCCCTCCATCACTGCTCACATCGCTGCCTCGACGGGCTCGATCTGCTGCTCCTGTCTGGGGTCGGGCTCGGCCACGGGCTCTTTTGAGACACGCTATCAACTCCGGCCGCTCACTGCCGATCAAACACGGTAGCCATTGCATCCGCTCTAGCACGGGTCCCCTTGTTCCTCTCGCCCTGATATCCTGCACCCGCACCTCAGCGTTGGCCAACGCTTTGGCCATCTGCTCGCTCACCTGTGCCCACACTGCGTCGCCGTCTGGTGCCACGTTCGGACCGTCTCCGCCAGGCTGCTGGACCTCGGAAAACTGCGAAGCCTGGCCTTGCACCAACAACCGCTGGCAATGCACGGTCTTGCAACTATTGCTGATGCGTTCTTGCATGTGGTTCTGCTGCACACGAGATGGGCGTCCGCCCTTTCCTGCTAGCAACCACTCGTAGACGTCTCGCCAGTGGTTCTTCATCACGCATCCGCTTCTGAACACCTGGCGGCAACGGTCGGGGTCTAACTGACTTAACGACCCGTCTGTGTACACATACAGCTGCTGATTGGGCTCGATATCCCGACTAGACATCTCCCAATCGCTGGCATGATCGATCAAACCAGCCCAATTGTCCATCTCACCTGCAATCAGCTTGGCTTGCCTGCGCTTGGCTGGTAGGCGCGCTGCACGTGGCTCTTGACCTGACTGGGCAACACGCCATATCCACACTCCTCGCAAACCACTCAAGCGTACTCTATGCTCGAAACACTCGCCTGCAATGCTGCTCTCTGTCACGGTGCCTGTCGTACAATGGATGGGGGCCACGCGCTGAGGATAACAGAAGAATCGCACGCCATGGGCTACGAATAGTCGTCTGAATTATCGGCTCAGACAGCCGTTGTTTGTATAGAGACATTCATGTGCGACAAGCCTCCTGAGGACGCTTGGTACTGATATGGCATGATTACAATGTTTTGGTGCTAAGTAACCCCTAATCCTACTTGAGCAGCAAACTTGCAATCTATCATAAGCGGCGCAGCCGGCAGAGTATTCAGATGCTTATGAACCGGTTTTGTATGAGCAAAGTCACGATACGATGTGTTGGTATCAATGTAACGGGTACCTGACCTCTTCACGGGTCTCCTCCTAAGCTTTAGCGAAATCGAGTCGCTAGGACGGATTAGGCACGAATGGGACCTCAAATGTGAGTGTCGCTTGGAGGTAGGTTGGCACGAGGGATTATGCGTCTCTATATCGGAGTCATCCGAAGGCAAGGCAGAATCGCATTCCGATTCATATCTAAACGGAATGCAAAATAGGAACAAAGCGTTTTCGTTTTGCCACATATGCTGCAGCTAGTACGAACTTTTAAAATGCATGGCTACTGCTAGAGTGTTGTTAGCTGAAATGGGCTCGAGGATTAGGCCTGGTTTTACGCCATACATCATCGTGCTTGCGGGTCGCTTGCAATTGGCAGGAATGTAACGTTCTTTCATGTGGAATGCATCGCGACCAAAAGGACGATCATATCTGTTGCAGTTGCTCATGCGGTGTTTTGAAGTTGTCAAACCGGCACTGAAATATCGTTACAGCATTGTTCACTATGTCTTTCGAGAAATACGTTGGAGATTTGGCGTATTTGAGGTCGGGCGTTTTTTCTGACCTTGTTCTTAAGTTCGGAGAGAAGAGCTGGCAAATTCACAAGATTCTTGCTGTGTGTCATTCGAAATGGTTTGAAAAGAATCTTACCAGTGGCATGAAGGTAAAGTTTGCAGATTCAACATGAGACTTGGCTGACTTCTAGTGAGGAATCGCACACCGGGGTTATAATCCTGGAAGATGATTCTGAATACTTGGATGCCATTCATTGCATGGTATCCTACTTTTACCAAGCCTCCTATGTCTGCACAGAGTACACCACCTCCGAATCTCTCCTCCATGCGCAGGTCGCAATACTCTCTGATAAATACGTCTGCCCTTCCCTCTATGATCTCGCACGACTGTCCTTTTCGAAGACCATTGAAAACGTTGACAGCGGCGATTGGGGCGTTGTTGCTGCCTTCGTCTACGACTACACGACGACAGAGGTCCCAGCCCATGTCGAACTGCGAGACATAGTCGTCGGTGCTGTTGCAGGCCGTCATTCTGTGTTGCAGGCCACTCTGCAAAATCCAAGCAACATCGAACTTCTTCGTTCAAACGCAGAATTAGCGACAGACCTTCTGCTTGGGGGACGTCATGGAAGCAGGGCAAAGGCCGTCTCGGAGCACCACTTCCTGTGTGGTCACTGTCAATATAGCCACGCAGGATCGCGTATTTGCCCGAGTATCATTTACAAAAATGTCTGTCCTAGTTGTGGAAAGAAATCCGAGAAGGGGACGAATAACGCGCGAAAAGTCGTTATGCATCAGGCATTTTCCTGCCCATCGTGCGATGGGTTCCATTCTCTGAAGCCTGAAGATGAAGTAGATCTGTAGTAAATGGACACATAGATACATCGACCACCTTTCACTCTTAAGCGCCAAAGTTATCAAGCAACAGTAGCTGTGGCGACAGGGGCAAGGAGTGACTAAGCTCTACTGGAGGCTGCTGCCGCGACGGCGGCGATACGGTCTCGTTCTAGGCTGTATTACCACCCATGCCTCTTCCTGCAGTGATTTAGGATGTCCGATAAATAAGTCAACAGTCTACCGCCTTGAGACTAGCAGTTGATACGTAAATCGACATTGAAATCAGCTTAAGACAGTGAGACGAGGAATAGGTGCGCTATTTGGGTGCGCTACTTGCCAGCGGAGGGACTCAGTTGGTAAGATCGGCTCCTTGTAGAGTTTAACGGAACAATATTGAAGGACGATGGTTTGCAAGGCTTCGAGCAGGTTGTTGGTTGTTTTAATTGATGCCTACACGGTGCCAGCCGCTAGATGCAGCTAGGCGCGGATGCCAGACGTAGCAGACAGCCACCACGGTGCGTTGAACTCGATCTTCTCGGTGACGGCAGGTGCTGTCTGTAGGCGCACACACTGACACATCGCGACTGAACGGACTACTGCTGTGACTATCAGCTACGTTCATGCCCCTCCACTCTCCATCCTCTGCATGCGATAGTGCTTACGCATTTCAGACTTCCTTGTGTTTCTACAAATACAGCATTCATGTAGGTCTAGCTTGTCTGTAAGACCGGCACTTGAGGGCGCTCGCCTGATGAGGCGCTTGGTGGGAGTGTGCCTGCTTACCACATGAGGTTCGCTTGCAGCATATAGTCTTCCTCTAACCTGCCTTAGCTAATTCAACTGAGTTTGGACAAAGCTGGATTTTACTTTTGAACAGATCTTGGTGTGCGATGTCCGCTTGCGTCAGTGACAAGTGTGGAATGCGGGATGTCCGCGTTCTGCGAGGAGCCTTTCATACTGAAGCTGTCGCGAGAACGACGCGTCTTTAATGCAGAACCCTAGCATCGTCTGATACTGATCCTGCCTCATGGCGAGTATCGTGATGCCGTCTTCCGCTATTTTTCTCGACGTCTCCGGCCGGCACCCGGTACAGGACACACAATGCCACATTACAAGCTTCCCCCTATTTTCAAAATCTCATTGCTAGATGGAACGACTGCTACGACAGACAGAAAGATGGCTCTTTCTTCGTTAATGCCGACCCAGACATCTTCCAACATGTCCTTAGCTTCATGCGACGGCCTTCACAATTTCCTTTATTCTGGACCAAGGCAAACGGATTCGACTACGTGCTCTACAACGAGCTCGAAGCAGAAGCAGACTACTTCCTTCTTCACGACTTGCGCGACTGGATCAAAAGGAAATGTTACCTCGAGGCTGTCAAGGTGGTCATCGAAGTCAAAGCCATATCTGAACACGAACTTGGTGCACGTTGGAACCAAAGTTCATACGACAGAGACACTGAGCTCCAGATCTTTTTTGGTTCCTACTCGGGAGAAAAGCGATTTCGAAATCCGTGCGCCATCCATAGCGACGATAATATAAGGGGCTGCACATCTTGAGACGAACTCATGCGCGCTTTTGGACCACACTACGATGATCCACAGAACAGACTCACCATAGTGAGTAAAAGGATTGAGTTTGATCAAACTATTTGTGTAAATAGACTAGTTTCCTGAATAGCTTAGAGACAACGCAGAGGTCAGACACGGTATCAATTCGAAGTCTCATAGTTTTGACAGCAGAACTATCTAAGTCACCGGGTACCAGAAGAAATCACTTGCTGGCGAGTAATAGCGAGGTGATGAGAGCAACACAGCGTAACAGAATCAGTATCTTTTCAACAGAGTCAGCACCTGCTGTTGCGAAGGACATGCCATGATATCAGAGAAGAAAAACAGCATTTGTTCAACTTCTTCACATCCTCATCAGTCAGAATGGCAAGGGTTACAACACTAGCTGCAACAATCCCCCTTAGGTTGTTCTACGCAGTGACGTCATATATTTCAATCGACATATTTGCCTCGGTACCTGCCTGGCAATGGCTAATTTGTGGCTGCCCAGCACGATCTGTCTAAAAATTGTGCCGCAAATTTGATCGACGTCTGTCGTATGTTACGCACCGCTGTAGTTGCTGCCCATTCTTCTGCTTCTGCTCTAATTTTCTCCTTACAGGTCCACCCTGCCCCTGTCAAATCGCCACATGCGCAGGGCAGAATAGCTGAGAATAGTGGTCATGTTATATGCTTGCAGTTGTGGTGCGAAGTCAATGAGGGCCTGATGCAAGGGCGCTGACTTAGTGTCCGCCTTGCCCTTACGCGGATGGTGCTGGAAACGTCGTGTTCTTAGCAGTTTCGATTAAGTGTAGATATGTCGTCATAAGTGGATGTCTGCGACCAAGTTTGCTACCCAGTATAGCGGGGAAGTATGTTGTTTTGGGGGCTAGGGTGGGGGTGTCGGCGGCAATCGCCGGTTTTAACCTTGAGCCCGACCAAGATTGAAGCACACAATGTAATTCCGTTTGCATTGGCTATGAGCCCGATACGACGTCAAGGTACAACCGTGCTCGAGAATAGTGATGCGATATTACCGGAAATGGATTTCGAAGGGAAGAACGTGTTACGGATGTATATTAGTGTGGCTGTCGGCCTCTACACAGACTTGTCAACAAACAAATACAAACAAATATGAGCTCTATATTTGTTTGTTTAGTAATTCTTGTAGTGTTGTATTTGTTTATTTGTTCAACGTAGCATTTATAGACCTTGTATTTGTGTTTGTTTGTATTTGTTTGCCTATATTTGACAATTTCTATGGTGTTGTAGGCTCTTCCCACCTGATGATCGCAAACTCGTCAATAAGCTTGTCATCGTTATCCTCTGCTACTACAGCTGCCCTTGGTGTAGTAAAACCTGCCTGAGTCCATCGCTGTACGCAAACCAAAGCAGCCAGTAGTTGACTGCCCATTTTCCGCCTCTGTGGCTCTGTTATATCGCCAGTACACGAGAACACGCGCTCACACTCAGCGCTGGAGGCAGGTATAGTTAGCACGTCCAGCGCCAACCGCGAGAGGTTGGGATACTTTGGTGCTAGTTGTTGCCAGTATTGTAACGCTGTTGGGCCCTTCCTTGTGTTGTTTAGCAGTCCACATAGGCTCTAAAAGCCAGCGGGTGTACTCATCGCCCTCCTCTATCGCTGCGTCGTCGCTGTCGTCGTGGTCAAGTATCGAGTCGATCGCGTCGTCAAAGCTGCTCAACTTAGACTTTGGCGATGGTGTCAAAGTCGTTGCAGCCACGCAATTTGGCTTATACTCAGCCCAGACTTGCTGGAGTTGTGCTTGTAATAAGCTCAACTGTGGAGTCTTGTTGCGCCAAACTCGCTTAAAGTATACTTTGTAGCGCGGGTGAAGAGCTGTGGCAGTGTAGTAGACGGGCGTTTGGAGGAGTTTGTTGAAGTAGTAAGCTGCCTTACGCCTTGCAGCACGTAAGTTGATAGGAAGGTGATCTTCAGGTGCCTCGGTTGGCTCGTAATTGACGCCTGCCCATGATTGAAGGCGTGAATCTAGCTCAGTAATGAGGTTGTCAAACACAGGAAGTACCTCATACAACGCGCCGTGTGTACCAGCACGCCCACGACCCTGTAGCCGATCGGTTGCTTCCTTGAGCGGCTGAAGTACCTCAGTGTACTCGGATATGACTGCCCAGTCCGCAGCTGTAAGCCCACCTGATCGCATCCATCGCGGCGCGTCAGGCTTCTTTGTGCCACGTATTTCCGCTCTATCGTCAGCGTCGGTTGTTGCTTTGATGTGGAAGGCAATATAGTTGTTGATTGGCTGTTGGAGCTCAAGTCCACGCACAAAGCAGTCATAAAAGCTGTTCCAGCGTGTAACAACTGGCTTAAACGGCTCGCGGAGACTGCCTTCGCCTGGTGGAAGCTCACCTGCTGCTGTGGCTTGACACTCTGCGAATATGCTCCATTGCTTTGGTGTATTGATGTAGTTAACAATATCAAGCAACACACCCAGCGGACCATCCCTCCGCCACTCTTTCATATAGAAATCCTCCTCCTTTATATGCTCAGGAGCGTTATCGTAGGCGTCAGCGTCAGTACCGAACATAACGGTTTGGCCAACAAGGTTGAGTATGTGGCAAGCGCAGCGGAGGCGTCGATCGTTGGCAACAAAGCCGTACATTGTAGCAAGTTTGTTAACAGCAGTATCGTTGTTGTACGCGTTATCAAGCATAAAGCACCCAAGTTGGTTACTATTAATGCCAAAGTATCGCAGAATCCGCGCAACACAGTCTGCAATAGCCTCGCCTGTGTGCGCGCCAACAAGCTGTGGCAGCGCGATAGGAAGGTCAAAAAGCTTGCCTTCGAAGTCAGCAAAGTGCGCAACTATAGCAAAGAAGCCACGCTTCCCTCCTCTAGTCGTCCAGCCGTCAAAGCTAATGTGTACTTTGCTAGAGGCTTTAGACAAGGCGCGCTTAACTTGAGGTAACAAGGCCTTGTAGAGCTTCATTACAAACGCTGTGACGCTGTTATGAGACCTCCATAGCGCTGCCTCTGCCTCTGGGTTCGCGAAGCTGATCATCTTGCGAAAGGACTCAGTCTCAAACTCGCGCAGAGGCCTATTGTTGTCAACAAGCCATAGTACAGCAGCTTCCCGGAAGCCTTGTACGTCAAAGTTGCTTAGCTCTTGATAGGCGTGCTGACTGAGTTTGAGGCCACCTGTAACTGCGTCTCGTATAGACCTTTGACCATCTTGACGCGGAGGTATTGGCCCATTTTTGCTGAGCCTGTGGCCATGCCTATTAAGCTTGAGATGTGAGATAGCAGAGCTAGTTGCTGCGCCAACTTGTACCATGCCGCCAGGCAGCTTGTGGGTGTGGCAGTACTTGCAGAGGAAGTAGAGCTGTTCTGGCACTGTGTGCTCCTTCCAAATCCGCCAGCCGTACCTCCAAACCCAGCTAGGCCTCTGCGAAGGTGTACTAAGAGGCGCTGCAAAGCCCTTCACTCGCTTCCAATCAAGGCCTTCAAAATCAGTAAAGCTGACCTCTAAAGCCTCGCCCTCCTCTGAAGCCTCAGTAGCAGCACTACTAAATGCACGCGGTGGCTGAGTAGCTGTCAGCGGCTTCTCAGCTACTAGTTGTGACTCCCAGGCTGGCTCAAAGGCTTGTCGTATAGGCTGTGGTGATGGCCGACGCGCGCGCTCCTCTAGTTGTGTTGGCGGCTCTATTGAGCGCGTCGGCGTACTTTCAGGCACCTCGATAGGCGGCTCCGGCTCGCTCGGTACCTCGATTGATAGCTGGGTAGGCGGAGGAGTAAGCTGTAATTGGCTTTCTAGCTTACGCTGGCTAGGCTTGGGCGCACGCTGTGAGCGTTTAGGCGCAGGTGCGGCTGCCTCAGCAGGCTCGTGGCTTCGTTTTAACAGCATGGTAAGCGTAGAGGCAAGCAAAGGCGCGAAAAGTAGGCAATAGAGTTGTAGAGGCAGGCAAGTAAGCTATAGGATAAGGTAGTGGGTGAGCGTTGACGCGTAGGGCACGCGGAACGTACGCGGCCAACATTACCGCCTTATGCCAAGCGATACCTGCGCGAAGATGTGTAAACCGCAACAATAGAGATAGAATAAATCTGACAGCAGTAATTAATTGCGCAGGGTTAAATTAAGTATCCTGCTTGTAGAGAACTTTTTTAATTGCGTGGTTGTGGTGGAGGAATTTCTAAGTGTATTAATTGAGATGAGTGGCATCAGACTAAAACCTACGCCTGAAGGCAGTACTGAGCCGCGCCAAATATGTTCAAATATTTGGCAGCTAACTCTTATATTTGATTGTATATATTTGACCTGTTTAAGCAGCGATATTTGTTTGACTGTATTTGAGCTTGGCAAACAAATGACAAACAAATATTTGGCGATATTTGATTGTTGACAACCTTGCCTCTACACCATGCGCAAACGGCAGGATTCGTTTCTTCGACCAGCTGATCGGTATAGCAAATCTTTGACCCCATGTCGATGTTGCCTGTTCGAAATTTTTTCTCTAGAGTAAGGTCCATTTCTTAATGATTCGATTCTTATAAATGTCTGGACTGTCACAGTATGTTCATGTCAAACATACGGAGCTGGTGAAAAGACATCCAGAAATAAGGAAGAGGCAGTTTCATATTACCTACGCGTGGACTCGTATCCCGACAGTTTATGCGGCGATGTGACGCGTTGCGAAGCGTCGCGTAGCAAGAGTGGCGAGAAGCGAATACATGGAGCAAGATTAAGTCCACATAACGTGTAATTGGCTCATCCAAATGTACAGAGCGAGCTAACCAAGATCTGAGAAGCGTTGTAAGCCCCGTACATACATGCTCTAAGCCTCCACAGTCCTTATCCTGTCGTACCATTGCAAAAGGGGTCTTGAAAGAATGAAGCCAAGCTAGAGTCTCCATGTTCGTCTGTCTGCAACCTTGCGGATCGGCCGTCTTCCTTTGGCTATTGAGGGACTTTTGAGCTACCACAGCGGTTACTCTCTGAGCCTTCCCAATTCAGAAGTGCAAAAGCCACAGAACGTTTGCGTGGCTCTGATTCTAGAGCATCTCGGGACTTCAACTATCATGAAGTTATACTCGTTGAGGCCACCGGAAGAAGCAGGTCAGGCGCTCTGCGCCATGCTTTGCAATTGCGTTCAATCATTACTTTCACATCGTAATGTAAGCATCAATACCAAATGTCCGGTCGATGATGACACACCGAACTACAAATCAAGAGCGACTACTGTGGTAGAAGCTCTGCAACCGGGTAGAAGCACGCTGTACCGACTCGACGGTTGAAAGATGTGATGTTACTGTTTGCGATACGCAAGGGAAGGTTGTAGCGACTTTAGTGTACGGCCATACCTTGGCAGAAAACGGCTGGGCCAGCTTGTAAATAGTATATATGGGTCGTGGTCTTAGAGTATTCTTTTACAAGGATATACGAACCTCATTTCTATCAGATCGATAACGAAATAATTATGAGGCCTCATAACCGAAGAAGCGACCCTGCGGAGTTCCTGACACGCGAGAAGGTGTCACAACTTATGAGACCAGTATTGCTCAATCCATTCATCCAAAATGAGGAGGAAAGGCACCCATGGTCAGTAAGAGGGCGACAAGAGCTCGATATTCCCTTCCTGCGCATCTGGGACTGTTGTTCTGGAAGTCGGCCCTTCAAAGATTCAAGAATGAGATCCCGAGCGCCCGATATGCGCCTAGACACAACAAAAGCACGTAAAGAAACGCTTGCTGCTCATCTCAAGCACGCAAATTGGACACAACCAACACCTTACATATCCTTTACCACCTCGCCTGAGGCGGTGTCATCACTAGCAAATATGAGAACCCAACGCGGAAGAGGATCACAGACTCTCACGGTCGTCGACCCAAGTAGCAGATTAAAGAACGGTCTACCCATTCTCGAGGTTATCTCTGAGATGGACTATTATCGTATCCAGGATCCTTACGGAAGGAACAACGAATACTACATCGATCACTATGTTTGTTTATGGGAGGTAACTGCAGAAGAGGTTGTAGGCACATGGGATTGGGATGAGCTAGCTTCAGAAGAGAACTGGTATGATGGAATAATCGTGCCAGCATTTTACCGCTTCAAAGAGGAGAAGGCTGCGCAACTTTCCCTCTCATCTGTTCCAGTACCTGTTGTATTGACATCATTCGATATGTCAACGTTGAGAGACGTATTACCTTGTGAGTTCTCAACAAAGGCAATCTGAATGTTCACTGTCAGCAATATGAGAGGAGATTGAGGAAGTAGTTGGTTGATTGATAGGTCTATCAAAGTGAGTGAATATATATCCTCCTGTTACATAAGCAGTCCTGAAACGTAGGGTGCCTGAGCATCCTAGATAGTTGACACACCCCCTCAGCTGCAGTGAGTAGAGCAAAGCTGGACTATAGTAAGTGGTCTCCTGGATAAGCAACCTCCTCACCACCTGATCGCTTGAGTCGTTCGCTAATATCCATGAGACCTAGCTGCTCCACAAAGGTGGAGTGTTTCTGCCTGGTAAGGGACTTGGTGAGACCATCGGCTGGCATCTGGCTCGTGGCTAGCCAGCTCACCTGAATATGGCCAGCGGCTGCCTCCTGACGTAGCCACATCTGATGAGTGTCTACATGTCTCATCTTGGTGTTTATCTTATCCTCTGTTTTATTCACTATCCCTACTGTCTGCTGATTATCACAGTAGAGCGTAGGGCGTATCCCTAGACTGAAGTTGATATGATTAAACAGCCTGTTCCACCAGATAAGTTCACTGCCAGCAAGAGATAGGGCTAGTAGCTCTGCCTCTGTAGTTGACTTGGTAACTGATCTCTGAACGGTAGCCTTCCAATCGATAGGTAGTCCGTACAGGCTGAATAGATAGCCCTGAGAGCTTCTCCTCTCAGGTTGATCAGCAAAAGCTGCATCTGATGCACCATAGAATATCTGATCATCTCCTGCCTCCTGAGGCTTTGTGAGATAATAGCTGTGCTGAGGCTTCTCTCCTGCAGCACTAATTGCTAGGTGCTTAGTATTGAGCAAATATCTCCATACCTGATAGGCTGCACTCAGGTGCTTCTGGCCAGGGTTCTGGAGATGCCTCGCGAGCACTGAATGAGCTCGAGCCACATCAGGTCGAGTGAATGTTGAGATATAGGCCAGCGATCCTATCAGCTGCTGGTATAGCTTGGTTCGATGATTGCTCTGAGGCTCCTTGCTAGCCTCAAGGTCCTCCTCGGATAGAGGTACTGCTGGAGCTCGAGTACCCAGTTTGATATCAAATTTTGATGTGACCTTGTCGATGAACGAGTCCTGCACAAGCCAAATCCTCCTCTTCTCCATATCTCGAAGTACTCGAATACCTAAGAACCAGCTCAGCTCTCCCAGAGCTCTGATCTCATATACCTGCTTCAGCTCCTGTTCAAAGATTGAGTGATAGGTAAGATTGCTTGGATGTACTAGTACAACAATATCATCCACATAGAAGAACACGATCAGTTTCTCGCTTGTGAATAGGCACTGTACTCCTTCTACAGGCTTCAGGTTAAGCTTCACGAGCGTGCTCTTTAGGTGCTCATACCAGAGTAGAGGTGCGTCCTTTAGGCCATATAGAGCTCGCTTAAGCTCAAGTAGGTCTCCTAGATCCTTCTTGAATCCATCGGGTGTACGGGCATACAGCTTCCGTTTGAGAGGAGCGTTAAGGAACGCATTCAGTACATCATACTGATATGCCTGTAGATCAAAGGCAGCTGCTAGTGCTATCAGGAGCCGAAATACTCGAGCAGCTAGAGTAGCTGCGTAGGTCTCACCCCAGTCATTCTGGAGATCCCCTCTGACTACTAGCCTAGCCTTGAACTTATAGAGGAAGCCGTCCTCATCAAACTTATATGTGAAGAGCCACATTAGTGGCAGAATCTCCTCCTGAATTTCCTGCTCGTTTACACAGGTCTGAACAAAGCAGTTCTTAATAAAGCAGCTATCCAGCTCCTGCTCTGCTGCCTGCAGAAATTCCTGATAGAATTGGTGCTTCTCTAGGTCTCTCCATTGCCTCGGTGGCGGAGGAAGCTGATCACGGTGCAGCTTGAGCTCTCCTGATAACTTGCTCGCTCCCTTGATTGAGCTCATGAATGAGGTAGCATATGCTCCTGGTACTCGCCTCGATCTTCTGTTTCTGCTCTTAGTGATGATATTACCCTCGTCTAGTTGGCTGCTGATTTCTTCTCTTCTTGGAGCGTTGTTGGTCACCCTATTAGGTGCTTCCTCATTCTGATCAACTGACTGCCAGCCTCGAGGCATTGAGTAATCAGCGATAGCTTCTTGATCACTCTGATCGCCTTGACCCTGTTCACCCCCTGAGCTCTGCTCGCTCTGTCCTGGCTCTGGTGTTGCCTCAGGAGTTGGTAGGGCCTCGTTCTCCTTGGTCTGGTTGAGCTCGCTGAGCAGCTGATCCTCAGCCTCATCAGCTTCCTGAGCTCTACTGAGTTGATTCTGCCGAGCTGGGATTATGAGAGCATGCTCAATATCCTCCTCTTGCTCTACTATATCCTCAATATCAAGCACTGTCACAAGCCTCTCAAGCTCTTTCTGCTCAGAATAGCTCTTACGTTCTGATTTCATGAACACCACGTCTCTTGTTCTAATAACCCTGCTCAGAGTAGGCATCCAGATTCGGTAGATGTTGGTAGAGTCATATCCAACCAGCTGTCCTATCACAGCCCTTGATTCAAGCTTGTCTGCTCGCTTGAGAGCGTGATTGAGCGCATACGCTCTTGCTCCTATCTCATCAAGATGAGCTAGTGATGGTTTGACTCCATATACTGTCTCAAAGGGAGTCTTCCAGGCAAGAGCCTTAACAGGTGTCCTGTTCAGCAGGTATATTGCTGTCATCACACACTCGTTTGATAGCTCCTTATGTAGGCCTGCTTCAAGTCTGAGAGCTCTTGCTCGAGCTATAATAGTAGCTCCTGCTCGTTCTATCATGCCGTTCTGCTCCTCAGTATATGGAGCTCTTGCTTCAATTACGATCCCGAGGTCCCTGAGCAGCTCATACAAAGCTGAGTATCCTCTCTCGCTATCAAGTCGTATTACTACCACAGCCTGATTGAATTGCCGTTGAATCTTGGCTATCAGCCTTCTCACTGCTTGCTTAAGGGTAGGTGCTGATTTATCCAGTAGGCAGGCTCCTTCATGCCACCTGGTATCCTGATCTATCGCATGAAGCAGCCATAGATCTCCGTTGTAGCATCTCTCTCCTCGCTCTTGAAGCTGGATCAAATCTATGCTGATTCGATAGAATGGATGAGGAACAGCATCACGAGGCGCTCGTCTGCTGACAAGCTTGTGGAGCTTTGCCTTAATGCATACCTCACAGTCCTTCCATGATCTTCCTTGCTCTTGAGATAGCTTCACTCCATCCACGCTCTGAGGTAGGTGAGATACAGCCTCATAGCTTGCATGGCCGAGCAGCTTGTGAGCTTGCTCGCTGCTCACTTCTAGAGGCTTCCTTTCCTTATATGAGGGTTTTGAACTATAGCCTGCAGCAGCTATCATGGCCTTTGATAATGGCCGAGCAGCCTCATCCGCATCAATAAGCCAGTGGCCATCCTTGTACTCAAGGTAGCATACAGGATTCGATCTAGCATGTTGGTAGAGGCAATTGCTGCCTGAGTCAAAATGAATATCCCTGCTCCTGCAGCGTGACAGGCCTAGGACGCTTGTGAAGAATCCAGGTATATAGGCAACGTAGGTGAGCTTGAATGGCCGCCTTCCTGAAGGGGTATCCACCTGGAGCTCTACCTCACCCCACTCCTCAATCTCTAGCAGCTGCCCTCCTGCATAGACACACTCTCCTGGCTGAGCTTGAGCTACTGTTTTCCAGCCAAAGGATCTCGAGTTGGCCACATGAGCATTTGAGCCAGGATCAAGTATCCATCGATTGATGAGAGGAGGTTGAGACTTAGCTCTTGAGGTGATAGCTGTCTGGAGGACTGCATATGAACCTGAGCTGCTCCTCGCCTGAGGCTTCCCATCGTCCTGTAAGCCTCCCTGATTGCTCTGATTTCTGCAGGAGAAGCGCGTTTGCCGTGTCGTCAAGCGTGGCCATTGTGCCGCGATTGTCAGATTCGAAGGCGCTAGGGTCGTGTTCGATGAGGCACGGTTTGCCTCGGAAGCCAACTGCTGCCAGTGTAGAGGAAGGCGATCGTGCGGGTAGATCCACTGACGAAAGTTCGGTACGATAGGGTACGGCTCTTCGGCGGCATCGAGGTGAAAGTAGTAGCTACGTTCGTGCAGCGTGCTGGTGGGGTCGATTGGAGCGTTGTCGTCGCGTAGCAATGATAGCCAGCCCCGGCCGACGTAGTCCCCCGTTATGATAGCGCAGGCATCGATCGCGAGTTGAGCGTAAAGGCCTGGCTTGCCATCGTCGTCGGTGTCTGGGGCCTGCAGCTTGAAGAGGACGTTATTGCCATCGTCATAGCCTGGTTGGCGGAAAAGAATTTGCAGCTGTCGGTGCTGAGTGGACAATGGTGGTTGTGTGGGCGCGCGTACGTTGACCATGGGTAATGTGGTGTGTAGATGTCCTGCATAGAGGGAAACATGGTCAGCTGAATAAGCTTAATGGCGTTGGCCAAGTGACGGGCATCGCTCCGGTGTCCGTGCGCGGCTTCTCTGCTAGGCTTTGCCAACCTGTAATCCACGGGACTCACGGCTCCTCTATGGCCACGAACCCCACAGGCAACAAGCTAGCAGAACTCTTTCGTCGCGGTCCATCAGGCACATGGTGTACTAAAACCGCTTTTGAAAATACATCTGTGTCGCAGGCCAAGCGCTGTCGTGAACCTAGACTGTGTTACTAGTCGTGCCGCGCAAGGACCTAGATATAAGCTGAGCTATGATGCTAAACAATACAACAACACGCACTCTTTTTGATATCCCATACCTGCAACCCCCGCACCCAACCGTGCGACAATCTGTCAGTCCGCAAAGGCCCGCTCTAGCTGCAGGCGCTGTGCCGCGCAATGTTGCCTTCTCATCCCCGTTGCCGCTCTTGTAGAAAGCCTATTCGGGCTGAAAACCATGTCTTATTCGCTAACAAAATCACCTTGGCGAGAGGAAAACAGAGAGTCAGAAGGCTAGACTGCAACGTGCAGCAGCTAGGATCCCTAGGATTTCCTTTGTAGATCTTCCACGTACAAGGCATAAATTGCAGACAATGCTATACCGTGCAGTCGCACGAGAAGGGGAGTTCAGCATGGCAGCGGAGTCACGGAGTCAAGATGGCTGTAAAGGGGCAAGTGCAGGGGTACTCATGGAGTCGAAATACGAAAGAGGGCAAAATGGATTGGAGTTGGCATGCTGACCTGCTGGTTTGCTGTGAGATGTTACCAATTGGACGGGTTGCACGGATACCTGACGCTATGCTCAAATGGCAGGAATCAGATTGCGATCCGCAATGCAGAATCGCGCTATACCCGTAGCGTTTGAATCAGGTGCGATTCGAGAAAGCATCATATACTAGGGCTTGGCTGTCGCCGTCGACGTGCAGGTCGCAGCGGGCCAGAATGGTGGGTGTAGGGTCACAATTCATGATGCTATAAGGGTAGCAATGCGGCAAGCAGACAACAGCAAGAAAGCACGGGGGAACAGCAAGACGATGGGAAGGGAGCTAGGGAAAAGAGGAGAGATGGGGGTAAGGCATCAGGAGTGTTCATGCTGGTGGCGGCAGGGTGACAGACGCGTGCACGGCCGTTTTCCGGAGATTTGACAAAGGTTATCAAGAAGCACGTACGGAGGTTGGGAAGTTTGATCAAAGTTCGGACAAGCATTAGCTAAGTAAGTAGGGGGGTGCCCCTACCCTACCCTAGTCGGTATGCCCTACCCAGCCCCTACCCATTTACCAGCGTACGCGTGCGGCACGCGGAATCGGGCAGCACACCCTCAGGTACAGTATTATATATGCCGTGTGCAAACGCTGATCTTATATATGATCAATGGCCTGCACCGCTACCTGCACTGCAATCTTGACGTCGACGCAGGATCTCACCTCACATCATTCAGAGCCCCTGTCCGCGCCCGCCCCCCTTTCTCTCAGTCATGTTTGATGTCGTCGAGGTGTAATGCTGACAACAACTCCTCGAGCCATGATGAGGATGCCATTATGGCAATTCAGCTCATGCGAAGTTTGGCACTGCAGCAGTTCGACGTCCACAACGTTACTTGTTTTGTGATCTAGCAGCTCCCTCGCCTGCTCGATCGAAAGCCATTCGATGCTGTAGACGATCTCTGCATTGTTCTTGTTTGAACCTGACGTTGTTCGTAAGGTGTGCTCGATGTGAAGTTCAAGGGCTCCCACAGTGTGAAAATGTGGTTTGTGCGCGGTAGCAATACTGCTGACCTGTGGCACACCCTGAACCAGCTCTGCAATACGACTTGTGGTACTGTTGCGACAGTTCGTTCGAGGACTGCATCGTGAGGATAGTTGCGTCGCATGGTGATCCGACAAGCCCATCTCGAGAACTCTATCTTCTTCTGCTGTGAGGGTATCTCTTGAGCCTAGTACCGAAGAAATGCTTTCCACGTCCGTTGAGGAGTAGACAGATGCTCGGTTCTTGAGTGATATCGAGTGTTCGACAGGCCTGGCTGCATAGTTGGCTGAAGAGTTGTTCGCGGATGCTTCCTCCCGCTTGGTTGCTTCCACCAAAGCTGATGTGTGCAACGTTGATGTAGACAAGGGTAGTGTAAGCAACGTACTCTCATTCGGATCTGGGTAGACGGTCTTTTTCTGTCTTGAGAGCAGTATCTTCAAGCTATCTTTGATCTGGTTTTCTAGTACCAAATTAAGCTTCAGATCCAGATCATTGAGATTGGACATCGATGGCAATCTCCATCCAGGATACAGCCGCCCATGATATCGAGGCATATGCATCTTTCCAAGCATTAGGATGAAAGCATTACACAGGAAGCATGCGTCCTTGCTTGAGCAGATGACTCGTGGCGGTAGCCTCGAAGGGTTCAACTCATAATGATAGGCAAGTTGAATTTCGGCGTGTATCTTCGCCTCTCGCAATGTTTTCCTTGTTTGAGTAGCCAATTGGTCGTTCAACTGTGCTAAGCTCGTCTTTAAAAGGCGACAAAGGGAGCCGGCTGCCGATCCTTGGCAATTGGTGCTGAGTCTTGCGATCGTAGACGCGAACTGCGGAGTATGGTTCCCGCTCGAAACTCGATGAAAAGCTTCTTTAGGCAGATTGACGAGTACAACCCTCGATTGGCGCAACGACGGGGTTTTTCGTGCCGTGCGACATAGAAACCGTGCAGCCTCTCGATATCTCGACACTTTCCCAATGATGTTGACAAGGCTTCGCCTTGAACTTGGGCACATTGCACGGTTTGGTATCGAGTCCAGCAGGACTTGAAGACCCCCGATCTGCTTCAGCCGGAAGACACCATCCACTAGGTTCTCCAGCTCTGCCAGCGTCTGATGCTTAACCCATGAGTCGGCTAATCTTACAACATCCTTGGCTCTTTCTGTGAACAAAGCAACGGGCACGTTGTGCAACGCTTGCGGATTGGCTTGCTTGAGGACTCTGATAGCCTCGCCCAAAACCAATCTGAGGGGTTGTTTAGGGGTACTCCCCTTCTTGGCTATGAACCTCAGACGGCTCAGAATGCGGCTTGAACACATAGAGATTATGGAACTGAAGACACGATACTCTACAGCTCGGTTTCTGTCTCGTTCTTACGACGGTCAAAAACGGCTGGTACGAAGCACTTGGCACGACATACCTTCTGAGATCTCTGACAGAATTGCGAAGATCTTCTCGAGACTCTGTTTTAGATCTTGAAGAACCTTGTTGCCATCTTCCCACCTGGTCCTGTTGACAGCCAGCACGACATTCAATGACGCTAGCTCGGTGTTATCCTCGATACAAAGCGCTGTTACATGGTGGGGATCGTTTCTGCTAGAAAGGAAAGCCAATGTGCTGGCCAAGATTCGCTCTCGGGTAAAGGACAACGAATAGTTCCCTTGGCGAATTGGAGACTGGCTGATCTCATTAGGAGAAGGCGGAACCGGGACCGAATGGAGAAGATAGAGGAAGGCGATGTTCTCAGCACAGATCACTGCGGGTGGCAGAGAGCAGATGGACATATTCGGCAAGAAGCAATCTGAACAATCAGACGTTGTGAAGGTGACAATAGGTTGTAGTGACTTGGGCTGACTTTTACGTCGCGGAGGGTCACAACTCCAGATGAAGAGGCGGTGCTGTTGTGTAACGAGCTTGCGTTTACTTTCGGCCCCGCCTCTCAATGGAACAGAAGAGGCGGTAACCTCAAATTACATACGGGACGACTTGTTTGACAGTTGCTTCTGGCCCCTCGAAATCGCGTCTACGAATAGAGAGACCTTGGTTCCAGACTCGCGTCTGCTTCATGGCCTCCATTCCAGATAGCTCGAAGCTCACCTACGCACCCGGGCGGAATCTTTCCGTTTTGTTTTCTGCGCGCCTTGAATCTCTCTTCGACGGGTGCGCCGGTCTTTGTTTTTCAGGATGATCTTATCTCTGGCTTCGCAGTCTTGTTGAATTGGTACCATCGATTAAAGTGGTAAGAGCCCGGCGCCCGCCCGTTGCGTTGGTTCCTTCTCTCGCCGCTGAGTGCTGGCTCGCGACGTATCGTGTCTGTGCGCGTGATGCGCTAAGATCCCTTGACTGGCACCTGCAATTTTGCGTATCCAGGATTGAGTCCAGTTGAGCATGTATCGCTAGTCCTACCGCCCACCCTTCTCTCATGCACCACGGCCCCTACAGGTTCAAGCATGCAGACATCAATCCATGTGCAGCAAAGTGGAATTTGCAATTTCCACGCCGTTGGCTTAGCATGTGGCACAGCAGGCGGGGTAAATAGTACGTCGCACCGGAATGGCGGGATGGAATTGATAGGCCAGCACATAATCCCCCTTGCGAAAATACAGCCATCTTTATCGCGCGTCAATTTAGCTACAATCTCATTTGTCGTTCTAACGAACAGCGATATCACCTCGTCAGCACTTAAGCCGGGCCCGAACCAATACTAGAGCAATGCAGGATAGCGTGCCATGTTGCAAGCTCAGTTTGCCCCACCGCAAGACTGGCTGTATCACTATTCTCGCCTGATCGTCGGATGGTTGAGGTACTCAATAAAGCTCAGTCGCTGACCCGCTGTAGTCTTACACAACCGCAAATTTTCCTGTAAGCCATGAGGTACTCAGCTACTTACGAGATCGTTTCAAACGCCGACACCAGTATCCTCCTGAAGAATCCCTGCACTGCATTTGCAGAATGGGTCGAACCCGTGCCTCCGAGTGTATTCGAGATAACGGAAGCTGCAAGGGGGCTATCTGTCTCGAAACCCTTGTCAAAGAAAGACAAAAAGAAGTCGAAGAGAGGAAAGAATGTTCGTTCGTCCGGAGGGACCTCCCAAGCGCTAGTGGTGGACAAAGGAGATCCCACACCGGCCGTTGTATTGCTAGCCGACGATGGCGTATCAAGCTCGGCAGCCATTTTTCCCATTGAAAGCTCAAAGGGACTGGAGCAGGTTTCACCCGGGATGGGGTCATCAGAAACCAAGCAGGCAGTCACCACACTCGAGATGGACGAGCCAGGAGAGGCTCAAGATGATGACGACTCCTCAAGTGCCGTCATAGACGATGCTTGCGGCACCGGTGCAGTATCCCAACCCATACCTGATATTCTCTGACAGTCGCTACTGACGATCCTCTCTTCCTCGATCGCGAAGCAAGTGATGACGATCACTGCTCTGATCTCATAGGCGCAGAGGTATCACAGCCACGAGTATCGTGGACTCATCTCAAAGCTATAAAAACCTCTACGCACGGGATCACCCGGCTACTGTCTCCTTCAAAAGTCATCGAGACACTTGCTGGCGCTCAGCATCTCGCCTTGGTAGATGCGGCAGTGGAAGCGTTTTCTTCTCACCAGTTGAACATGGGTGATGTTGGCTTTGTTCCCACTGAAACCATATTCTTCTTGCTGGCTTACCTGCGCACTAGATTGAGCTGACTTCAGGTTTCCATCGGTATGTCGAGAGTAACGGGACATAGCAGACATGGGAGTATTGAGCGGCAGACTCCAAAACTAGCCCCGATACCACTATCCATCCGTCCTCGACGCAATCGCCAAAGTCTGCCTCCTGAACCTCATCTTCACATCCTTTCTCTTCTCTACTAAGTCCCTGCGTTGCGTCTGAAGCAGCTCAATCTGCTTGTCGATGTCGTTGATTTGGTTTGTGAGGTCCCGATCCACAGTAAGTACTTGAGAGACTATCTCGGCGAGGTCTTCGAACTCTGCATCCTCGGCGGTGCGTTTTGTGCCTCTCAATTCTGGGTCGTCGACGGCATTGGAGGATTTATCCAGTTGCTCTGCGTGAGTAGTTGACGGACGCGGAGGATCGGTTCTAGTATGGATGCGCGATGACAAAAGATTGGGTGTAACTTCGGCGAGAGAGAATTGGATATGACTTTCATCGATGGCTGGGTTCGCCTCTTCTGATGTAGTTTCGGGCTCAGTTTGCCGTTCGTACCCAACGACGGGTGTTCTGACTGAAGCAGCCCCCATACGTTTAGCAATGTATTCAAGCGCGTTTCGCAAGCGCTCAGGATAAGCCTTCGTTTCTTTGAGCACACAGTCCTTTGCTATCCCAGCCGCAATGAAGTACCACTTTACCATAAGTGTGAGTCGGGCTTTCTCATCTTGGCCGATGCTGTGAGTACCTTTTGGATAGGTTTTGTCAAATGGGTGTAGGATACGCTGTTTAGCAACGTCTTCAGAGCGGATGGCTGTTTTCGAAGGTGCGCGCGTATCTTCGATATAGAATTTGATCTCGTGGAATTCGCGTGACTTTCGCATATACGCATAGATTTCATTGCCTCGCTCTTTATGGTGGCCCATAAGGAGCTTCCTTGGCTGGGCATCGAGAAGGAAGTCCTGGTTCACGAACTGAACCTCGTCTGGGTCGGGTAGGTTTTTCAGCAAGTAAAGCGCGCCATACGAATCCAAGTAAGTGTGCAGCTTGTCCAGATCAGAATGCTCATCGTCGCTCATGTTGACTGACGGGCTTTTTACTGGGCTCTTCACCGGTGAAGTGAGCCGTCCGGTTGTCCCTGCCTCTATACCAGGATGGCCGCGGTGACCCGGACGTCGATCTTGCGCGCCCCTAGGTTTTTTAGGTTCCGGCATTCCAGATGCCTTCTCAGCACGTTTCTCTGCATCAATTTTCTTCAATGCGTTGTAGAGCCGCGGACAATACTTGACATAATCATAATCCACTTCGTGCTCCATTATGCCCATGAAGTACCATTGAATGACGATGCCAAAGTTGCGCTTTCCCGGCTCAGACGTGTCGGCGATGTATCTGAAGGGTGCATTGAGTGGCAATTTTACCACCTCGTCCAGCGTAAGAGGTTGCGCTGTGGATGCATTGAGTCGACGATTGGCCGGTCTGAAGCAATATTGCACCTTGGGTGGGCTGCCGCCGAAGCTTTTCATGAAGGCAAGGACGTCGCGTCCGTCATAGGCACCAATCACAAGCGCTGTCGGCGGTGTTGCTGCAGGATGAGGTACCCAACTCATCAAGTTGTGGGCCGGCAGTGCGGCAATCAGATCGCCTGCGCCATAATAGGCGATGCGCTGCCTAATGATGCTCAGCGCCATGACTGTATTTCGTGCACGAAACGATGCAGTTGCGAAGCAACTTGAAGTGCTACTCTAGATAGCCAAGAGTAGCTGGGAGAATGGATGCGTATTCGATAGAAGTGCTGTTTCAACAGACGGAGTGCGAGAATTGTTGTCAAACTGTCTTCCGTACCTAGGTACCGAAGCTCCAGAAGTCTAGGCGGCTGAAAGCTCGAACCATCAGAGTGTCTGTGCATGTGCCCCTCACCCCAACAGAACAGCACCATATTTTTGGCGCGTGATTTAATCACACCTTTGCCTGGAATCAATAATGTGTTGCAGCAGATCGAAAGATGCGCGTTGTGATCGCACCACACTGTCGCGCCGTCACCGAGGTACTCCCGAGTGATGGCATCAGGAGGTACAGTAGTTAGAACGACTACGTACCGTTTTTTGGCGTATGATATGAGGAATGACGAGTGGCTTCCGACTCGACATCGTGACAATACCTGAGGCATTGAGGCATTGAGGCTTTGCCCGATGGACTGTTGTTTCGCGAATGGCTCCAACCGGGAGATATGCCCACTTCTTGGCATCATGACCTCCCCTTCGTTGGGGGGGCAACAGCGCGCAGGCGCTCGTGCGCAAAGAGTATAGGCAGCCAAAACACAGCGGCGCTCCCACATMCGACTCTCGCGACTCCCTCTTAACACAGCTGTCAAAGCAACCCTTTTTGTTACCCGAACATCTGCTGTGAGCATTGTTGTCTACACTCATGCAGTAGGCATATTTGTGTGTTCATTTTCCGCCGACGGAGAACGCCATAGACAGACCCACTGCAGCGGGCTGGTGATCGGAAAGATCTTATCGCCACGACATGGCCGAGGGGTCACCAGATTATAAGGTTCTATATCTGGAGGAACAACGCAGACGTGAAGCAGCGGAGAACGCCCAGAAAGAAGCGSAAGCAGCACGGGAGGAGGAACAACACAGGCGCGAGGAGGCGGAGCAAGCCCAGGAAAGGGCCGTAGAGAAGACGCGCAAGACAGCCCTTCCCGAGTTCCTCGATGCCTGCCACAACCATCTCCACTCGGGCCTCACCGTCCAGACCGACCCGACATTGTCGACGCGAGGCAATCCCGCCAATGCAAACAACAAGCTTCGACCGGAAAGGCTGGCCCTGTGGGCGGACTTCCCAGCACGACAGGCGACGATCTGGGACGATCTGATGGAGTCCGGCTTCGCGTCTGAGCGGCATTTCACGTCGCTGCACACGCTGGAGGAGACGGGCGAGGCCGTGCGGCGGCGGATGATGAGCTCGGAGCTGGACCTGAACGTTTTCCAGCGGCACACCGTCGAGGACCARGTATCGTTGRTCATCCAGGGCATGCACGGCGACCGACGACTGCGGCGGAAGTTTGGGCTCCAGGGCTCGGTGAACTTTGAGAACCACGCCAACACGCTCAGCCCGGAATCGCAACTGGAGGAGGGCATGGAGCAGCTGACGGTGTCGGGGACTGAGCGACGGCAGTCACCGCGCCTGCAGGCTAAAGCGAAAGGGACACGGCCGTCGGGCTCGACAGGCACGGCAGAAGCGGAGGACGCTGGTCGCAAAAGCACAGCAGGCTCGTCGCGTCCTCGGGCCGACCAGTTCTGCGTATACAACACCGGCACGACTCGAAGCGCACAGGATCGCATCGCAGCCTTCATCCTCGAGTACAAGGCACCGCACAAGCTCCCGCTTGGCTACATCTACGAGGGGCTGGACGAGATGGAGCTCGAGGAGGTGGCGCAGTGCCACGAAGACGAGACGGTGAGAGACCGCTTTCGCCGGCTGGTCGCTGCGGTCATCACSCAGGCATTCTCCTACATGGTCAGGATCGGAGTGGAGTATGGGTGCGTATGCACGGGCGAAGCGTACATCTTCCTGCGGGTGGGAGACGACCCTAGGACGGTGCACTACTTCCTCTCGGTGCCAAAGGGCGACGTGGGAGAGACGACAGGGTGGACGGCCGGCTCGGAGGGTGCGAACCGGTTGCACCTGACAGCAGTGGGTCAGATGCTAGCCTTTACCCTCCAGGCGCTGAAGACACCGCCCCGCTCCCAGCGATGGCGGACCGAAGCGGCGGCGCAACTGCGCAGCTGGGAGGTGGTATACGACGAGCTGCTGGATGCGATCCCCGAAGGCACTACGCAGTCGTCGGAGTACCAGCCTCCGGAGGACGACAGCTTCCTCCGCATGTCGCCTGTGCAGCTCCGCGGCAGGGGAGCGAAGCACAGCTCGCCTAGCTGCTGGCAAGCAGAGAAGCGGCGCGAGGCCAGCGACGAAGAACCGGAGCCGGATCCGGACACGCCGAGCCGACAGCAGTCCTTGTCGCAGCACTTCTCGCGCACGCAGAAGACTGCCCGTAGCTCGTCAAGCGGACGCGGGCGCGGGCGCAGGCGTGGCCAGGGAACAGAGGATGGGCAATACTGCACGCAGGAATGCCTGCGCGGGCTTGCCGAGGGCGGTATGCTCGACAGATCTTGTCCCAACGCCAGAGACCATGGGGAGAGATACCATCAGATCGATCGGCCAACCTTCCTTGCCCTCATGCGTCGGCAGCTTGCCGATGACCTAGACACGGACTGCGATCCCGTAAGCATGCCTGGAGCGTGTGGAGTGCTCTTTCGCGTCCGTCTGCGATCGCACGGATACGCTGTGGCGGCGAAGTGCACGCCCGCCTACTTCGTCCATCGCCTGCGACGGGAGGCGTCCATCTACAAGCGGCTTCGGCCCATCCAGGGCATCCACGTGCCGGTGCACCTGGGGAACATCAACCTGGAGACGCCATACTTCTACGAAGGGATCGTCGAGCTTGTGCACATGATGTTTCTCAGCTTCGGAGGTAATCCCATTGGCCAACATCTTACGGCGAAGAACAAGGCATTGGTCAGCGAGCAGGTGAAACTGTCGGCCGACGCGATCCACGGGCTGCGAGTGCTGCACAAGGACCTGATGCCTCGCAACATACTATGGAACGAGGAGACTAAGCACGTCATGGTGATCGACTTCGAGCGAGCAGAGGTCGAGCAACGGACCGTGCTAGGTGTCGTCTCGGTCAATCGCAAAAGGAAGAGGCTGACAGGAAGCTCGGTCAAGCAAGGGCAAACCCAGCCTTCTGCATGCACCCAGGAGATACGGCGGGCGATGTTTGAGTTGAACGGCATGGCCCAGTCGATTCGATGTAGGTAACGCCAAGCTCACGACTCCTCTGCACCTTGTAACAGATGGTGTTTACCACAAGTGGGCACTTGATGTCGCCCATGACGGCCTCCTTTAGCGGATAGGGCACAGGTGCCGTCGAGTGTTCAAGCAGTGGGGGACTGTAGCGGAAACGGCCTACCAAACGCCTTGGACGTCGGCCTAAGATAGGGACTCAAGTACAGCCTCCGAGGAGACCTGGTCGAGCTTTTTGAAGATTGCTTTGGACAGCTGCACAAGGCTAGGTTATCGAAGTTTCCAAGCTTGATGCACTGCCCTAGAGCTACATGGCCATATCGATTCAACCCTCCCTCGATTTTTTCGACTGCTACGCTGCGACCGCAGGCCTCAATGTCGTGCCTTGCGTACATTACACGAGTTTGATCAGGATACCCGAAAACCCGTATTTCTGCGTGCCCGAGCGCGGGCGGGGCTCAGTCCGTGATCTAGAGGTGTCGCACGGTTGGGTGCGGCGTTGCAGGTATGGGATCTTAAGAAAAATGTGTGTTGGTTGTTGTATTGTTCTGGCATCATACCGCAGCTTATATCAAGGCCCTCGCACGGCACGCTTTGTAATAGAGTTCAGATTCACGTCAGCACTTGGCCTGCGACAATTGTGTACAGCTCTGCTTGTTGCGGTTGCCGCTTTTTCTACTTCGCGACTAGGCACATTACCAGACAATATGAATCTTGTCGGCGGGCGTTCTTCACACAATGTGAAGTGCGAAGCTGTGTCGGCGCGGATGAGGTGGCCTTCCCATAACGCTAACCGTGGGAAGCAAGGTGTTTCGATTTTATATCAATGCTTCCGTATATCAAAGGTCCACAAGTTTTTCACGAAGACTGATGCCCTCAGAAAGACCACTAATGTAGAGATTGTAAATTAGACGAGGACGTGCTGTTGGTCTTAAAGTAATGGAACTTGAAGATGATTTACGAGACCATGCAGAAACAAAGCGTAGAGATGACAGGATCGAACATCTTGAAATCTTACACCGCTTCAAACAAGAGTCACTCAACAAGGGTGATTGGATTGCTGTGCGGTGCCGAGAGACAGAGAAGCTGTTGGCATGCGCCGCTACGCAGATCGATGCAATCATATGGTTGTCAGTAGCTTGTGAGATGTCGTTCTGCAACGGGAGATTGGGTATGTGCTCAAGATCCGAATACGCACAGTCACTCACAAGACTCCATACTTCACAGCACGTTGATCTTATTAGGGCTACGACGAGCTACGATATACTGGGTACATACGGAGTGGACGGACGATGACGACTTGGGAGCGCAAGGGGGATTGCCTGGCTCTTTCTGTTGGCTTACGAGAAGCCTCGGAAGTTGCATACCTATATTAACATAAGTTCGCACCGGGACCAGAGCTTTGAGTTTGACATACGGCCATTCTGCTGCAATTCTAGGGGTATGCTTCTCATCGAGCAGATTTTGATTTCTTAGACAATTCGATTTCTAGTTCTCAGCAATTCATCCGAATCCAAGGTCAAGCAAAGATCCACCCAAATTTTGCTACATCAGCACGCTTCACATCTTCGAAGGTATGAATGCGAACCCACGGCCTGAACTTGGACACCAGAGGCTTCTCCGGCCCCTTAGGACCGCACAGCTGGATGAGATCAACAGAAAATAGTTTTTTGTACATTTTGTTCCGCTTCGCTGTCCAGGTGCCCTAGAAAGAGTACACGTAAGTCCGAGTAGATTAATATGAGTTGCCCACTTACTTTGTCGCTAACCAATCGTGTGAAATCACTCACAAACTGATCAGTTTCCTCCCAAGTTCGGAGCCGTCCGTCACCCCGAGCAAGGTACTCATCTAGTCCGTAACCAAATTGACCCCATGACTGCCAGATCACAGTACCTTCTGGACCAACAGCAATAACGAACACATGTGCAAAACTGAAGTATGAGTGGGCTTTACCCTGCTCCGCGAGCTCAAAGATATGCACATCGGTCAGAGTTACTGCCATGACAGTCGTGAATCCCTCTCTTCCCAAAGCAAGTTTTTTAGCTTTCTGATACGAATCTTCGAAGGAGGCGGACGGCGTTTCACGTATATGTTTCAAGCTCGGAAGACCACCAAGAGAACGCGACTGTGTCTTCACAGCGGTAAATAAAGAGTGTCTGTCCTTTGGCGCTGCAAAGAGAAGAATCAGTGTTGCCGCCATTTTGCAAGAGTTCCAAGGGCACATTGAAGCCCATTGAAGTGACTTTATGAAGTCATGGCCAGACAGGCTGACATCGAATTTCGACTCGGTAAACTCGTTTGGCCCTACAATCGCGAATTCTTGAAGCTTTGCGAACGCAAACGACGCAGCATCGGGCCCAAGCTTGAAAAATCTATTCACTTGACGCTCCAACGTAATGAGTGTAGATTTCTCTGAGGGAACTGTGTTCAGAATTTTGACAAGCTCCCGGATTATCGAGTCATCGGGCTGCCCGACTAGCGTGATCAGTCAGTCGTCTTAATTCGTCCGATGTTCACTAAACAGTATGCTTCAACCCACCATTACCATCGATTCTATGATTCGCTTCCATATCTCTCTCGAGCTGAGTATGCCCAGGGAGATGCTGCTCTTTGTAGAGGCGTTCGAGAAACACACTTCTCCCCTTCGAGTCTCCTTCGAGACACTGTTCAGAACGCTATTAGCAATCTCGTGTTCCTCTGCACTCACAGCGACGCATAGGCTTGTTCTTACGGTGTTGTTTTCTTCCGAAGCAAAAGGAGTGGACACCATGTTGGGATCAATCAAGCATTAACAGCGAAGAAAGGTATATGTGTAGCTTAGTAAGAAAACTACGGAAGCCGCATACCCACGTCAAGATCACACATAGCCGTTGTGATACAGTACAACGTATCGCGACCCAATTGAATGGCCATTATGGCGGTCCAATGCAGATCCGCGCATGTGTGATTACGACTGCACATCTTTTCTGATCTGGGGGCCGGTGAGGCACTGAAAGGGTGTGCGGGTGTTACCGCATGCACTTTCTTCTTATCGCCAGTCTAATGCACCCTGTGAGGCTAATATGATATGCGCCATCTAATTATCGGCATGGGCGCATTGCACGAGGCTAGAGGCCAATACAATGTGAGATGTGTACTGTGTAAGGTGACGCAACGAAGACGGTCCCATTCGCGGAAGATCTTGCTTAATTTCTCTATCGAGCACATGACCACAATTGGTTTGTGTCGCGGTCAAAAAGGCCGACCTTCTTAGCCGCCCACCGTGTTTCACCCAATTCAGATCCCACATCGAAGCACGTCGACGCACGGTCGCCTCTTGGGCTTATTACCGACGCGAGCATCTTTGAATGTATACATCTTCACTCGTCGTGCTCTGCTACCTTGCTCGATCTACGACCTTACCAAACCGCAGCGATCCGCGAAAGTCTCTTGCGGGATAGATAAACAGCAGCATGAGTCAGTGCGCAAGAGCCTTTGCTGCCACTCAGATTTACTTCAGGATTGAAGAAAGGCTCACCTCAAACGCTCAGTTAGCGGCGCACATCCATGGAGTTACGGCATTGGCGTTTCCCAGAGTTTTGGTTCTACCGGGAAGCTACAGTCGTTAGCGAAACCGCCTTCACCTTTTGGTGCATGCGGATGTGATTGACTGACACTGTGTCACGGTACCGTGCACAAGGGTGTGCTGCACGCTAGCCCGTGATGCACGCGATCACCAAAACACACACATTTCCTCAACACCATAACTTAACAACGCGATGTCGTTAGAGGACGCCCTTAAAGATGCAGACGCAGCTGATGCAGCCGGTGAACTTGTGTACCAAGAAATTGCTGGTAAACATGGTCATGTCAAAGTTGAACAGACCAAGAAGATCTGGCCCTCCGTGTGCAAAATATAAAGGCTGGCAGACTTTCTGGTGTAGATAATAGGAGATGATTCATTAGAAACAAGTCCAAACATGCCCGACCTGGAGTCGCTCCAAGCCGAACTACAGTATCATTTCAACAATGCCAACCTGCTCGAAGAAGCCCTGACAGCTGCTGGAGCAGCCGTCTCGGATCTTGAAGTGAATGGACCCGTGTCGGGCAACAAGCGATTGGCCCTAATCGGGGATGCGGTTCTACGCCTGAGCGTATTAGATGAATGGTACCCAGGCGGTGGTAGTACAGGTCAGTTGAAGATGACTTAAATTACTGTGTGCGGGTGACAAGACGGGTGGCTGACGCAGCAAAGAGACTGGCCATAACATGGTGAAAGATGCCGGAACGAACGATACAGTAGACTACAAGGGGTGGCTAAAGATTGGAATTTATCAAATTGGCTGAAGGAGAACCCCTGCCAGGCTGGACAAGAGCCCAGGATCACACTCGCATCGACTGTCGAGGCTGTGATAGGTGCTGTGTGGGTGGACTGTAATCGCGACTTGGCTGAGGTCCGGCACGTTATAAAGCTGCTGCAGGGCTGACAGACGTCATCTGAGACGAAGTTTGGCAAGGATCTACTTTTCGCTGTAAGCCATGCGATTTGCGTTTGAAAGACCCCGTGGTGGCTGCAGCATCCATTCCGTATATCAGCTAGTCAAACTTGAAATAAGAGAGATATCTCCCAAAATACACGAACGCAACCAAGGCTTTTCCACTTGCAACCACTCTGATGTTTGCAGCCGATTCGTATGCGCACGGATCTTTTCTTACCGCATGCGTTCGTCTGTTGGGCTATGGTTCGCCTTTATACCCTCATTTCTGCAGTGCCCTTACTCCTGCATTGACGGAGGTTCGATGCACCTGGGTAAAGTGGAGAAGCCTAGTATATGATGCTGTCTTGTATCAGCTTCTTATCCTTTGTATCAGCAGGAAGGGCATGGACTCGAGCTTGTGCTGAAACTTGGTGCTGTGTCTGGAACAAGCAATGTCTTTTTTGTACTTGTTGTATTGACTTACGACCATCTGCTCGATCCTACCGACGACACGAAGCAAGTCAGCTGTTGAAGTCATGAGATAGTCCTTCAAGACCTTGTGCATCCCCTCAACAGGTGAACTTGTGATTGTGTTGTAGTGTCGGTGATGGGACGTCCAGGCCGCTGCCCACTCCGCGCGTGTTAKGTATTGGTTCTCTTGCAGGTACCTGCAAAGCTCCGGCTGGTGACTGTAGTCTTTGAGCAGATCGTTCCATTTGAATTGGAATTCTACCGGCCTCTTTGCGTAAACAAACTGCTCTGATTAGCTGAAAGTTATTTGAACTATAAAAGAGCTGCTT